>VICI01000038.1:0-85831 GCA_019593645.1 Akabosia matsudoensis | reverse complement strand
ATTTCGTAACAAGTTAACATTCATTCTCAGGGAAACAATTGATGATTGGCGTCGAACAGCATATCACGAAAAGTAAGAAATCAATGGCGTTTACAGCCTAAAAGCAATCACTACCCGTGTGCGCAAAAACAGCAACGTGTGTATTCATAACCAAACACACAGCAGCAGCTAGCATTGTCGATTATACAATTACAATTGCGGTTTGGGCATCTGCAACCGCATAACTTTTTTTTATATTCACATTCTTAACTATGACGCAAAGGGAACTGACCTACTTTCTCTTCAGCTTTACAACTTCTTCCTTAGCTAATGTTGTATTCCTTTTCACACAAGCTGCATCTAATAAAAATAAAGGTAGTATTGCATCTCACCTGCTTACCTACAAACATTGACCTAAAATCCATTCATTACGACGCAGATACAAAAATTAAAGTGTGCATAAAAGTACCATTATTGCAGGGGAGAATGTTATATAATGAATGAGCAAGTGGTAAAACGGAGTTTCATGCATATCTGGGATTTTTTCATTGTGACTAGTATCAATCATATTGAAAGTGATAACAAATATTTTGTCATAAGTGATAGCGATAGCTGGGTGAATTCATATGAAACGAAAACGACTCTGTTGTCAACAAGAATGCAGACAACTCCTTTTTTCATTTTTTTGAAGATGTTGTCGTTTTTTACCAGCATGCTTTATTTAATCCAACTTGCAGCTTACAACCTTTTACTCTGATGTAGCGTAATTCTGCTACTGAGCAGAGGGAAAAGCTAACTTACTACAATGCTGTAATTGGCATTTATTTTTGTTGAACATGCCAGGGTCACGAGAACGCTATGCTGCGGAAACATTTCTTGAGCTGGTCATTTCAACGTTTTTTTCCGCTGAATTTGATAAGAACGTAATGTTCACGCTAATACGATACCTGGAACTGTTTCATGTTTCATTTTTTTCTTTCGTTCCGGTGTAGTTTTGGCGACTTCTCTGACCTTGCGACTTTTTGTTTCCGATTTTTATTATTGTATGTAACCAAACAAACCATGCAAGTAATCTAGTGTCCTACACTATATCAATACAATATGGTTCGTCAAACGTTGTTGGAAAATATTTTCATAAAAGTATTATAACGCGTCAAAGAAAAGCAGCGTGATCGTATTCAATAATGATTTTGTGTTCTGCAATATATCTAAAATGGAGTGGCGGATCGTAAAGAACAACATCGTACGCCAACGAAAGTCCGCATTTTTGCACCATTTATTGACATGCTTGCTAAATTGACTGAAATGACCAGACAAACAATTCAGCTCTATTCTTAGACGAGTGGATGCATTTTCTTACTGTGTATGTAAATGTCTACAGACGATGTACCAATTCTAGGCGTATACAGTCGCGTGTGACCTAGATCGCTTGAATTTTGTTGGTAGCAAAAGGTATAATGTATATTCAAAGGTACAATGTCAAGTATCATTACTTAACTACAAAACTGTACACGATACACGGCATTTAGTTTTAAAAAGAATTTTGCATACTGTAGAAATTAATTAAGATTCTAGTTTCCAACCCATTTTCGTACTCACTGCTGCACAAGTAATGTTTACACATCGTTATTATCTGGCCATTTCATTAATCTGTAAGCACTCAGATTTCGTTCTTTAATGAAATAAAAACCATTAGAAAGAAAAATAGCATGTGCAAATGAAAACTCATTGCGGAAATATATCTCATTTAGAGCAAACAATTAAATGGAGCCAAAATTCAACTGTATGTCTAGATTTTAAATGTTTTGCGGGATTTTCAGAGTTGTATTGGGAATATCCACATTAGCCTTCCACAAATACGAGAGATGATAGAGCCCATGAATTGTTGGAGTGGGAACGTCTCCTGAGCCCGAATCGCACGAGTTTATGCATTTGCAAAACATACAACAGCGTTAGAATAGCCCGATCTAATCAAGTAATCAACGGGATTCGTCCGAGTTGATAGACCACATGAATAAATAAAAAATCTCTATTGCGTTAATCGCTAATTTCGATACAGCATTACGCATCCTGAATGCTTGCAAGCCGTTAAAGAAAAATCTCGTATAGCTTACCTTATGGGCTCGAAATTCTTTTCATTTATTGTAAGGTGCACGTGTATGTGTGCTGCCTGCATTTTTTTCTTATCAAATGAACGTCTACCCAGTGGACTATGTTTACGAACAATACTGCTCTATGCTCTACATAATTGCTTTTTTATACTATATCGTAGGCAGCCTATTTAGATACATGCAAGGTTACTCGAAATAAAAAGTAATGTATCGTTGTAGTACAAATGTTCTAATACAAAGCATGCATGCCTTGTGTTACTGAGCATGTTTTCCTTGCATGTCTGTCCGACCGCCGGACTTGCTTCCCTTTATATTCCGGAATTTATTCTGCGCACTCTTAATTTTAAACGACCGTGGGTCGAATTCGCCACCGCAGCGGTGACATGCTACCCTTGGTCCAGCCGGAAAAACTATATTAGTTACTATATTAAAAACTATTACTAGACTGTTAAAGCTTTTATTTTTAATTTCTCCTCGCAATGCATATCTTTTCTTTTGAGGATCAAGTTTCTTCCTGCTCAGCATGACACAGACTTTTTCCTTGTAATCTTGTGTACCTAATAACGATGTGCGAGTACGATAGCAATACGACGTGCATTCATTCCTTGTAATAATAATGGTGTGCTTGTCACAGAATAGCAAGGCTTCAAAGAGTTCTTTTCATGCAGTCTGTGTGCCTTGCTCGCAATGCCACTAATCTGGTCTTGCATTGTACATTTTACCTACCACAAATACGAAGGGAAGAAAGAGGCGGACATCTAATACTGAAAACTACAGACTAGGTATGCTGCATATCTACTACCATGCATTGTAAGAAAAATCATTAATGATTTTGCTACATTTCATTTCACTTCCAACTTCTGGGATTTTTGCTGACTACATTAGTATATTTTTTTCGTTTCATTCACAGTTAAATACAAATCTAAAGTTGTGAGTGCAACATTAGCCAGTTAATGCAGAAAGTAGACAAAATTCGTTGTCTCATTTGAGAGTGCAATTTGTGTGTGATATGGTGAACTGTACGAGCAACTTAGACAGTTGTTGCACTGCAGCAGCATATTATATAAAAACAGAAACAATAATTAAGCTGCGTTTAAACATTTTGAGCACAAAACGTTGTTAACTTTATTTTTACCGAGAAAAGTGAGTGTGCACGAGGAAGGTAGGGACGGAAATTAACTCAATTTTTTGTGTTTACCCCGCGTAAAAGTGTACGTTTTGCACGTTTTCCCAAGGTAAGAGCATTGGAAACCTGTTCCGTATAAAAAATTAAATATGAATGAATCTCATCTTTCAAAATAGAATGAAAGTTAAAAAGAATTTAGACTTTTTTTCAAATCTGAACTTCAACAAAGAAATTAACCCAATTTGGAACCATGTGTTGTGTACAGAAGCGCTTACTAGTTAAGAAGAATGAAATTTCATGATGTATAGAGAAATTCACTATCATACTGATTTCCTTATATACTCCTATATTAGATATTTCTACAGAACTATCTGATGCATTCCTTCCGAGAATGATAACTAGAATCACTAAATAATTTTATGAAAACATGCATAAATCACGTAATTAAATTCATACACGCATAGTTATCTTCTTTAGTGCAGTGCAGTTTATTTTTTTAAAAACTTTTTTGCATTTGTGTACAAATATTTCTTTGCACGTTCCAAATAAAAATGGAACTGATGAGGCTTGTAACCGTGTCAAAAAGTGGGCTTTGTGTCTAGAATATTTTTATATGCAATATCTATGATAGCAGCATTAGGAGCAAAAACACTTGATGGAAATGGAACTAGACGTGTTTTTTTCGCTTCCCGTCTGTGTGATGACGTCGATTGCGCTCTTTGTAAGGATCCACCGAGTTTGAAGTCGTGTCCACAATTTTGCACACGTTCATCTTTACGCTCCGCTCGAAATATGTCTGGCATAAGCGCAAAAACTCATTTGGAGTTGCATGAGTCATTTTGACCTTTTCCTTGTGTAATATGTGTAGGTGGAGTTTTCACTCATTTCGCGAACCCATCGATGTCGTCAGCGTCTTGTTTTTTCTCGGATCCCTAGAATCCTATATTTTTGCTGGCCCGTTCTCTGAACTCAGTACATTACGTCCTTCCGATCTTATTAAATTAGACGCCCACGAGTATTTGTTGTTTGCAAGTCTGACGACATGAAAAGCAATTTTGTTTAGAAAAATATACATTTGTTTTTGACAGAATTTCTGCCATATTGTGCGGCGAAAGGAAAAGTACTTGATTTCACTTCATACGCCTTTACTATCAACTGTGTTATGTTCAAAAAAAAAAAAACTTTCTCCATCCTGGTGTTTCCAGCTTTTGCAAATGCATCTCAAGGGAATACGTTAATACTTACGTCATTTCATGATAAACGTAAAATACCTGTTTGAACATAAAACGTCGCCATTTCAAATACCTCCATTAAGTCTCTTTAGTAATATTTTCTAACATGTCACATGTATATCAACAGTCTTGCACATCATTTTTTTTTTACATACGTCGGCTAGTTCCGCGTCAGAGACTGCTGGTACGTCAATCAGACAAACTATGAACCATGCGAAATGTATAGAATTGACGATCGTATTGAATATAATTTTTGTGCAAATATCATTATGCTAATGTAGTGTATATATAATGCGAATTTTATTCATGCATACAAAATGTTCGACAGCAAAGATTCAAATCTTTTATTTTATATACAAAAGCATAAAAGTTTAGAGTTTTAAACATTCTAACAAATTAAATTAATTCCATATTCAACTTGTGATTTGATTGGGAACGTTGCATTTTCAGCTGCATTGCCTTGATTGAAAAATTTCTGCCTTGTTGAAAGGTAGCTCCTCTGAATAGTAAGAAATCGTTTAATTTTGAGTGATTTGTCGATTAGACATTGAATGAAACAAGGAAGACAAAAAAAATATATCCCAGCAAGGTATCTTACATTTTTATACTAATCTTCCTAACTTTGTTGTGGATGCCAAACTTGCCCACATTTCAATAATATTTTTACGATCATTATGTTGAGGCAGTTATACATAAAAATTTCCTATTTATGTTACGTTGTACGTTGCACACCATGCATTCTATAAAAAAATTGTGCTGCTGCAGCTGTCACGATGTAAGTCACTGATTTTTTAAATAGATTATCTGTAAATGATTGAATATGGCTAAATGAGCGGTATTGCAGGAAAAGGCCAAACGTGCATCTCTTCACCTACCTTTAAAAAAAATATCAAGGCTTTTCAGACTTGCATAACTATGCTTTCTGTACACATTCCTGTTCTACTGCCTGAGCGTGATAAATAAAACTGCAACGAAAGTAGAGCAGAATGTGGAGGCCACTTTTGACTGGGATCTCCCACATTTTGCCTATAAAAATAGCTTATGGATGCATCTCTAAATGACATTCGTATGCTATGGCAAGTCTACATCAGCGCATAGTGCATCAGTATCAGCTTAGCATAAACAAATAAATATATATTTTTGCAATAGCAAGCAGTGGATGCAGTTTATGATAAACTGTTTATCTGGCCAATTCGTTTGACGTTAGTAAAAGGAATATGTGCAGGACGACATGTGTATGAAGAAGTCTCCACAAGGTTGAACGGTCTTTTACACGTGTCTCTTCATCTGAATAAATGGTAATGAAGATGGGTCGCGAAAAAGTGTCAAATTTATGTGGTCACATGTATGAAACATGTGGATTTTTCCACTGATAACGGTTGCTTCATTCTAAAAAAAATAGAAAAGATAACGAGCAGACAGCAAAGATAACTGTTTATTCAATCAGTCCAAGTTCCAATATAAAACTCTGCGCTGAACACAATCTGTTGCGTAGTTTTTATCAAGTTTGACTAGCGAGTCAGGATCAGTCATAGGTTGACTCATGCATTGACCATGATCAGTAAAGACAGTCTTTTTTTTGTAAGGCTCCAGATGAATGGCGTGGACACAAACTAGGTTAGTGCAGAGACAGTGGATTAGTTTTAAATGAAAAATCTACAGCAGCTGAGTTGACAAAAAGTGCGTAGGATCCTATACAGGGATCTTTTCTCGCGTACTGGATTCATATATCAAGTAGCAGTCACAGATAAAAGAAGAAAAAAAAAGTCTAATCAGCCTCTAACTCTTAATCGTTCCCTAAACCCAACCTCTGATAGTAATTTATCTCAACCTGATTATCAGTCTTTTTTTGAACAATTGTGTGGCAAAACGTGAGACAGTGCTTTAACACAGGTAGAGAGTTGTGTCACATCCAGACATACTACTAAATTTATAGGGACTAAAGCCATGGACTGTTCATAGATAAAAAAGAATTCATCATTATTCAGGTTTAACTGAACTACGTGTAAGGTTGGAACACAAAAACATTTGAAAAAAAAAGTTTTGGTAGAAACTTCGACGCTTTCTCGCTGAAAAGATGTTTGTGCTTTGTGTGGCATAACTTCCTCATTGCGTGGGTGCATGGAAGAATTGCAACCTTTTCCGGCATCAACGTCAAACGCAACTTTTTGGAAGAGAAAGCCTTGGTTTCCTTTTGTATTTGTTGAACTAGGAGCAAGTGCGCGGAATGAAGGGCGAGTCAACATTTTTACGTTCCCACGTTTTAATTTTTTTTTCTTTTTCTCCAACTGTGTTTTGTAGGTCTCCCATGTCAGGAGTATTGAGTTGCCAACCGATGTGTTTGGTTGGAGAAGAAGCGTCCTTGTCCTGCTCACGAAGAAAGTTATCCGTTGACCATGAGACTTCCATGGGCGTTCTCGCCAAAACTGCTTCACGGGTCGATCAACCTGTTGTTCTCACTCAACTCGCTGCGCCTTTAGTCTACACAGACGATTCACATAGTCTACAACAACTACAACAAATAGCCCCAGAAATAGCTCCTCTTCCGGCCCCACCGCGTCTATTTACCCTTCCTGGTTATAATATTCATCATCAAGTGAATCTATTCTCGACTGGAGGTGGACCTGAATCTCCGCCCCTTTGACTATAAAGTCAACCTTAGGAACTCTTAAATTTTTTTAGTGATTTAGTTTTAATATCTTTTTTAGCAATTTAACTAACGCTGTAAAAGTTTACCCCCTTCCCCACAAAAAAAAGAAGATTTTTTATCACGCAACAGCAGCTGAGCTACAAAACAGTCGAGACAAACACACGTGCGACAAGTTTGTTTTTTTCCCTCGCAGCCTTCCTGGAGGAGGATAAGGGAAAAAATACTATCAACTTTGTGGAGTAATAGTATTTTCTTTGACAGCGCTGTCAACTAGATTGTTTAGGTAAATTATTTCAAAACAAAGAAATAACCGTATTCTGTGTGCTTCAATCAATCCGAAACAGCGCAGCCAGTTAGTTAAAAGTACTGTACGTTTTTTATTTACTAAATAAGACTGTTCGCAAATAAGTCTGATTATTTTTTTTCGGAGCATTTACATATTCTCCACGATGTACTAGTGCAGTAGTGGCAGTTGTTTGCAAGTTAATCAGATTTCAAACCGGAAACAAAAAATATTAAAACATAGCTATCATGATGGCGACAACAGCTGGAGGAGTGTTTGACATTGAAATTCATGATATCATCGAGGGATCTGACCCTGATCAGTCGGACGATGACTCTATCGAGCTAGAAGTAAGTTTATTTTCTGCATTATTGTTTAAAGGAAGTAATTTATTCGTTTTAATGTCGAGTTTGTTTGGGTTCTACGAAAAATGTTCCATTTCAGCTGTAGTAATTAAAACGAGAGAACAGTTCATCATTAAAAAAGAATGCGATAGCAAGGTTAGCAAAGAAACATGTGATTCATTTATTGACACACTTTTATTCCCCATGAATGGTGGATTGTACGAAATACAAAAATGCGTCGTAATCACAAGATCACCGGAAACACTCGCATGGTCTAATTGGATTCAAGTGTGAAAGGGGAGACTATTGAATACAGCCAACAAGGGAGTAAAATGATGATGACGCAGAGAAGAGCCAGCGAAAGCACGCACATCAAACGTGATGTCAAATTTGTAAACAAGATCTTAAAGAGAACAAATTACGCGAGGGTATGCCAATTTGTGTTTTAGGTAGGGAACGTATCACGTTGTTGTCCTACACGCATGGCCATGTCGACATTATGATGAAGCCATTTTCTGCGTCGTTGTCGTGAATATAAAAGTTGGATAAATGCAGCGAGTAGTAAAAAAGTAGAAAGGCTTCAACTTTCAAATTTGCAAGACTTTTCGTCACCATTTGCGAAAATTTGGGAAATAATCGATTTGGACTAATATTTATTCATGCTTTAATTACAATTAACGTCAATGCTACAGAATGATCATATTATACTGATGAACGATAAGACCTTGTTTTGTAAGGTGTGACGTATCAAAGTCTGAACAATTTGTGGAGCTTCCAGGAAATTTGCGCACGGGAGCATGTATGAAGATCAAAGTTAGGCAGAAACGTGATTGAACTGATCGATAAGTGAATGTCATCTTTTATAATATTGTTATGAGGTTACGGTAGGGATAAGACACGTGTGTCTTGTCAAGGAAGCAACGAAAATTTACCTGAACTCGTTTCCCACTATTTTGCACAAGAAAAGTTTTTTATAAAAAATATTAAAATTGACATATTTTTTATGCTAATTTTTTTCAGAATCCAAATGTATGTGACGGAAGGGATTCAAATGAACTAATGAAGTAAGTAAAAAACAAATACAGAAGAAATGGGTTTGCAGCAAGAGCAAAAATTTATAAAATTTGAGATGGAAAGGATGTACATTTTTTTGCTTGTTCGTTTTTTAATGTAGTGCTGAATCTATTGAGGAAGTTCCAATTTCGGAAGTGACCGTTGGAGACCAAAAGGCTGGACCGACAGACTTTGAGCTTCGTAAAGTGCTCGGAAAAGGAGGCTACGGGAAGGTATTCCAGGTTCGCAAATGCAATGGGAAAGACACGGGTAAAATTTTCGCCATGAAGGTTTTGAAAAAGGCGACTATTGTGAGAAACCAAAAGGACACGGCGCACACCAAAGCGGAACGGAACATTTTGGAAGCTGTCAAGGTAAAAAAGGAGAAAAAATTATGGATCAAGTGGAGCTGCAGTTAAAAAAGAAAAATAATCAATATTATTTTCCCCCTACAGCATCCCTTCATTGTTGACTTAAAGTATGCTTTCCAAACTGGAGGGAAGCTGTACTTAATAATGGAGTACTTGAGCGGAGGCGAGCTTTTTATGCATTTGGAACGGGAGGGAATATTCCTCGAGGATACAGCTTGGTAAGGGGTGAATTGAGATACAGCAGTTTATTTAGTATTTGTATTATAAATTTGTTGAATTAAATTTGAATATATACTTTTCCTGGACAGCTTCTACTTGTCCGAAATCGTTCTAGCTTTGGAACACTTGCACAAACAAGGAATCATCTACCGGTATGTGGCCATATTCAAACTGTATAATCTTGTACATCTTGATTTTTTGTCTAAATGTCAATTTTGTCTTTGATTCTGAAGAGATCTGAAACCGGAAAACATTCTTTTGGATTCAATGGGCCATGTAAAATTAACAGACTTTGGCTTATGTAAAGAACAAGTTGGAGAGGGCACTGTGACTCACACATTTTGTGGCACTATTGAGTACATGGCTCCAGAGATTTTGATGAGAGCCGGGCATGGGAAGGCTGTTGACTGGTGGTCACTGGGTGCTCTTACTTTTGATATGCTCACAGGAGCGGTAAGCAAACCTTTTGAAATCTATAAATCTAATCTAAATCTATAATCTATATACAACTCGTCGAGAAAAGGATGACATAATGATTTCTTTTGCTCTTCTTTCGTACAGCCGCCGTTTACAGCAGAAAACCGTAAAAAGACTATCGACAAGATTTTAAAGGGAAAGCTCAATTTACCTCCATACCTGACAAACGACGCGAGAGATCTCATTCGAAAATTGCTTAAAGTATGTTCATTTAAGTTCGAATACGATGAATAATGGAGCTAGCAAGTCCAGGAAAATAACTCTTAATATTTTTTTATAAATTTCTTTAGCGTCAAGCCAATCAAAGATTAGGGTATGGGTCTCAAGACGCAGTGTCCATCCGTAATCATGCATTCTTCAAGTCGTGTAATTGGGAGGATGTTGGAAACCGACGCGTGGAACCACCATTTAAGCCTTCCCTAGCTAGCGAGGATGATACCTCCCTTTTTGATACTAAATTCACGAAACAGCCACCCGTTGACTCCCCAGACGATACAATGCTAAGCGAGAGTGCCAACATGGTGTTCCAGGTAAACATGGCAACTGACTTTGTTGAATAAAGTTTTTTTCTATTTGGCGTCAAATATAAGGGAAATATGTTTGGAATGATATTTTCTAGGGATTCACGTACGTAGCACCATCCGTTTTGGATGAAGATAGTGTCAAACAGCCGCACGTTGTACGAGCCAGATCACCTCGTAAGCATTCCGGGAATAATATATTTCGGCCTCCGTTCAATAGTATTCAACAGCCATCTCCGTTTGACCTTTTGGACAACAAATATTCCTCAGAGGCAATGGACACCTCCACGCCAAAGTGCTTTTGATGAATATCAATATTTAGACTTAAGCCATAGCCTAATTAATTTTTTTTTCTAAAACCAAGAAGTAATTATAACTTAAGAAAACTTTACGGATTAAGTATAGATTTAAAGAATAAAACATAAATTCGGTTGATGCTCAGCATCAATCGTCTCGCGTAAACATTTTGTTTTGTTTTTGTGAGTATATTTAAGAAAGCAACTTGGTTGTATCCGAATCTGTCATTGTTTGGCATTTTTTCTAAGGAAACGTCTTCTTGACCCAAGAAAAATTTGTCCTTAGAAACAGGAAATGAATGCAACTGACATATATCTATATTAAAAAACAGCTTCGAGAGAAACAAAAGAAAAAGTTGATGATGTTAATGTGATCAAAATGTGTATAGCAATTGACCAAAATGAAAACTAAAAACTATTTTAAGTTTTTTACAGTATTGCTTCTGAGCAGTTTATTAATTAGCTCACATTTTTGTTGGGAAAGGGATGAACATATCAAAACAAGAAAAAAATGGTTTTTAAGACAATGCAAGGCAATACTATCGGAAAACCAACATCTTCTCCCACTCTATTCCTTGCATCGCAGTTTTTTCAGTCAACTTTCATCCAGTCTCTCTTGTTTTTTTTTGCCTAAGCTAATTTATGTGCAACTGTATCATGTTCAATTTGTTTCTTTATCTAACTTCCAAAATGTATCAACAATTTTCTAGACATGGCAAAGTAAATCGGGATACATATTTTTTCGAAGTTTGCTTTCTAAACGTGTTTATGAGTTTGCTAGTTCTACTTGTATTACGATTATTACAATCCTCTTGCTTTTCTCTGTGTTTTTCTTGGGTACATAAGACGTCAATTTAAAATCTACTTGAATTAATGCACGACAAAAGTATTTTGTATCAAAAACCTATAATTATAAAAAAGAAAATGGGCTCTTAGAATAAAAGAACGTTTTAAATCCAACCGTTTGATCTACATTTTCTCATGGGAACACGTCCTTGTTTACAATTATACTGTTGTCATTCATCGTTCGCATACCTTGTATTGCAGTCATAGAAGTGGGTTTTTTTCATGTGCAGACAAAATGCATTTTTATATTAAGTAGCCAAGGCTGCTTTTCACGATCGTCGATGCGGTCCATATCAGAATAGAATTAATTTTAAATTCTATTAAAATGGTATTTTCTTGTAAATGCGACTGACCCGTCAGAGGGATAAATGGGAATCATGCATTCTTTTAAATAATACGGAAAAGTTAATTTACAGACAAAAACACGTGATCTACGGCCCGTAAAACAATGGCTGTGATGAAATCAACTAATTTTCAACCTGACCATTCACCGCTGAAACTTATCTTGAACCGTTTGAAAGCCGGGCTCGGAGGATTCCACCGCTGGAGTCCGGGCGTTCTAATAACAAGAACAAATACCTGAACGTCACTGCATTAGGAAACAATATGACTCATGCGTGAAAACGTGTGACTCCTACGCATACATTCACAAAGCCCTGGGTGTTTTTCCGACTTCCATTCCAGTTCGAAGTATAGTCCATTTGAAGTCCATTCTTGTTTGCTTACTCCCCGCGTCACCGAAGTCTTATGGGGCTGTTCATAAGGGGCAACAGCTGCACACATCAGAATACATTGTTCCTTTGTGAGCGGCTGCGAAAAAACGCGAAAAAAAACTTCCGTGGCGCAAAGAGTATTTTACAACAAGAAAACTCAAATTTTCTGTTATCCCTGAACGTTGTTTGAACTTTTTGATTATTTAAATTTTCTTCGAAAATTGATATTAGTCGATGCTTAATGTTTTAAATACTTCTGGTGTTTGTTTGCGATTATTTTTATTTCTCAATGCCAAATGTATTTAAAAGCCATGGGGACTTTCCGGAACCTTCTGAAAAAACTTGCTTTAAACGCTAATTTGGTTTTCTAACAGACCAGAAGAAAAAGTAATGCTAAAGTAAAAAAACAAACAAAAAAACACGAGTTTACTCTAATTTGTATTGCCTTTGCGATAGTTTGCCGATGTCACCTACGGTAAAAAGTCAACTGCGATTATTTTCATGCGTATGTTCATCATGACGTAAGCCAGCCCAAAATATTTCTTCCTTTTACGAAACTTTTGTCTCAAACTGCCCCAGAAACCCCTGTCAATCCTTGTTTACAATTTTGTGTTTCCAAATCACCCACCCACCCAAGTGCAATAGACAATACAAAATTTATTCCATGTCTCCAGCTCAATTTTATTTAGATTATTCCTCAATATAAAAAGTCAGCTTCACATTCGATGCGTTTAAAATACAATGAAATCCAACATGGCTCATTATTTGTGGAATTTTTATAACCTCCTCAACTATTTCATCTTTTTTTCATACCTGTATTTTCATTTCCTCGTATTCAACCGTAAATGCTATCATTTTACATGTAATTTAATCCCACCATATTTACCAAACTTTTATCCACGTAGGTGGCAAAAGCTCCTGCAAAGTTACACATCCTCCCAAGAAAAAAACAACAACAACACATTTTTCGTTACCAGCAGCAGCAGCAGCAGCAAAACCGAGCTCTTTTGGGGATTCTTTTTTGTTTGTATTGTTTGTATGGCCAAAAAAATATATAATGGTTTTGTATAGAGGTGGTGGTGGTGGTGGTGGCTCAGGCTAAAAACATGTGAGTGAGTCAGTGTTGGATATATTTTCAATCATATTTTTTAGAGGAGGACAGGTAATCCAACAAGAGCCAAGATATCACTTTCAGTGCTTCTTGAACCACTACAAAGAAAAAAAAGAACCATACAAAACTAGAAGGATATCTCAGGATCAGGCATGTTTTTCAGTTCTCTTATCGTCCAAAATGGTTAAGGTTAACGAGAGAGGATTTGTTTATTTATTTGGATGCAGGAGAGGTGTAGTAAAAATTTAGTTAAACGTGGAGCTCTCCTGATGCTCTTAACGAGCAAAGATTATTGTGTTGCCGAGTACTGTTTAGCAGTGGAGGGGAGGAGGTGATTTAGTGCCAAAAAATTTATTTAGAGGACTCACACGCTGTTGCATCACTCATTCATCAGCAAATCCCCCAAAAAAAGAATAGTAAGGTTTGTCCCTCTCGTTTGTTTACGTGTGGAGTGAAAGAGGACGTCATTAGAATCACAAAACTGGCACAATTAGCGATGGGATTTTGATGGTATTTTTCAAGGGGGTGATTGCGTAAGAAATAATTAAAGCAGACCTTGTTGGAATTTTAGTTGAGAAATCTGTGACTGACTTGAGATTTTAAGGATGAAGGCGAATGAAGGCTTGGTTTTTTTAGATTGATTGATTTTTTTAAGGGTTGATAGGATCTTTTAGGAAACGACTTGCGTTCGCATTTTGGCAAGGGAAACTCACGAAAAAACAACACATCGACTGAATTAGGTTTATTTTTAAGTGTAACAGAACAGAGATTTTCGAGGTTATTTTAAATAGGTTAGTTTTAGTTTTGAAAAATTTGAAACTGGTAACTGGTAGGTTGTACGATGGGCGGTTAAATTACTTTGGAGTTGAAGATGACAGTTTAACAAGGTATTATTTGAGTTAGTATTTGTATCAAGGGTAGTGTCGAGTTGGGTTTTGTACAGAATTAATCGGTATTCTTCTTAAAACTTTTATATAGACTGGACATATTAAACCCGTGAGAGGGGAAGGCGATTCTTCACCACATTCCTTGGTTTTATTCTGGTCGTCTAAAGTACTTTTGTGTTTACGAGACCTTGACGAAGCAGCATGGACGAATTTTCTGACTTCCAAATGGCAGTTCAGCTCCCCTCCCCTAGCATAGTAACAATGGGAATCTCTCCTCCGCGATTTAACGCTAATTATGTAACTCCATCCCGTCCTTCTGGAAAAAGTTCGTTCACCTCGGCCAGTCGTCTGGCGTCTGACAGCAGTCCAGTTCATTCAATCGCAAATCATTCCAACAACAAGTCTGACTTAATCTCTCAAAACAATTCAAATACAGCCGGGATCCCGGGCCCAACAGTCACCAAGCCAGCCGGAAACGTAGGTAGTCGACTAGCAAACTACGATTTGGGTCTATCCTTTCCCTTGTCACAGGGCGGGCCTCCTCTAGCCCAAAATGGCGGGCAAGTTTTCAACGCTTTCGCTAACTTTCCAAAGACAATCATGCAGCCGTCAAGTCTTCATCAGTCCCAGTCCGGGTTTCAGAAGAGCCACCAAGATCTGTTGATCGGAGAAGAGGACAAGTACTCTGCCCTGAGAATGTTGGTTGAAACGGACATTTCCAGTAGCACGCCAAGCGTGTTCGAAACGCCAGTTAAGCCTGATTCTGAGTCAGAGTTGCCTCCAAATCTTTCCGAAACGTATCACGCACATTCCACAAATCAAGTGTCATCCAGAAATGAAGCTGTTAAACTGAACGGTTTTAAGTCTCTTCCTTCCAATGGCCCCGCCGCCAATACAAACTTATCGATAGATCCCTTCAGTTTTCAAAACGGCACAAGTCCCCGCTCTCAAGAAGAACATTCCACAGTCTGTGATTCCACAGACTTTGGAGATTTTCAGTCTTGCACTAGTTTTACCTCGACGCCTGTACCCTCCACGACCACAGTTCTTGACCTGTCTCCTCCAGTGTTTTCCACAGTGGCAAGCGCAATAGTGACACCAGTAATAACTCCAAATTATGGCTTGTCTTCACTGGCTAAGCCTTTATCTGAAAATCTTGTTGAATCGGAGAGTGTCCATTTGGAGAACGGACTGTGTGACAGTGACGACGGGGAATTTGGAGATTTTATTAGTGTAGAACCAGTAGTTAAACCGAATATTCCTCCAATTCTTCCAATGTCTCAACCGAATATATCCTTTTGGAATAGAAACAACATGAACGCTCCTGTAGTAACACCGCTGAAACAATCCCCACCACCGCCACCTATGTCTAACGATGACAAGGAAAATATTCAAGACATTATGGACGTTGGTGGCTACTTCTCAAATTTCAATAATCCCTTGGATAGTGATACTCCAAGACCTGAACCCAAGCCAACTCATTTACCAAATGAAAGTCTGGCTAATTGTGTAATTCAAGAGGATTTTAGCAAATTTTCTAGTTCTTCTACGTATTTGAAGAGCTCACCTGCTCCTAAAAGTGATACTGATAATCCCCTTAATAGTTCCTCGCTTGAATTTGATACGAATCTCTTCACACCCCCGTCCACGTCTTCATTTATAAGAACGTCGCTCATTCGAAATGACAAGGTCACCGAGATTGATCCCATGAAATGGAATATGTCTGAAGATGAGGGCCACCACCACCACACCGATTCCTCCATCAAGGAGTACAGTTCATTTGACAAGAAAGACGGTTCCTCACCGACTGTCATTAAATCAAAGTTTCTCGATATATCTCCCGAAACCAGATCCGTTGCGAGTTTAGATTTAGGCAATTACGTGAGTGTCGACTATGCTGAGACGGGGAATTTTAATAATAACAATAATACGAGTAGTGTCTACAGTTCATCTTCTCCGCAGACGAATCATCGTATATCTCTGATTGACTCTGCTCCTTCATTAGGCTCAGGAAATTTGAAGACGGAAAGCGGCTTGTTATCAACAGGTCAAGCAATCGCTTATGATGACTTTGATAGGTATCAGTGCTTCAGAGAGGAATGCGACAATGTAAGAAATCTTCGTTAAAAATGGCTCTTGTTTTGACAGGAGATTTTTTAAATCCAATGTGCAATTTTTTTGTAGGAGAAAGAAAGGAATTTGCAAGAATGGTCCAGATGTCTTGCCGCTTGCACGAAAGCTATTTCACGTGCCCTCGCCGTGTTTAATGGAGTCTCAACAAGTGAAGTGATACGAGAGGTGGTTGCAGATGAAAAGGGCTATTCATACGTTATTAGTAAGATTTATTATCAGAAGAAAATCAGCTTGTTTTTACAAAATCAATACAACAAACAAAATAATAATATTGTAATATTTGTATTTTTTTGCAGATATTTTAGAGATATATCGGATATCTCAAAGAATACAAAAGTCTGCTGGAAAATCTGGAATCGAGTCAAGGCTGGACAGCGTGTTTTTTGAAATAAACAATATGTGGGAAACCTTGTCAGCATTTCTTCTTGGAACTTGTGTATCCGTAAGTTAAAATCTAGTTGAACGAAATGGTTTCTTTCTCCCAAGATGATTACAAATTGTTGGTTGTAATTTTATAGGATGAAATTTATCAAGACGATCGTGAAAGTAACGACGACGAACTTTCATCAACTAACGACCCTTCCTCTTCCTGTGGAGTTTGTCTATGTGTTGTGAATACGTCTGACTCGGCCGTGTGTTTAGACTACGGTGGAAAATGCTATCATTTTAAGTGTGCTAATTTTTGGGTTAACTCTGTGGACGCTATCTTGCCTTCGCTGTCGAATGGAGTGAATCTTGTCTCCCAACCAGAGACTATAGAAAACTCGAGCAATTCATTTTCTAATTTATCTGGCCGGTCCAGCAGTCGTTTTTGATATCCACTACCAGAATAAGGGGGACGTTGTTAAAATGATGGAGTACGATGTTATCATCATCAACATCCTCTCTTATTTTTGGAACAAAATGCGAGATTGAAAGAAAAAAATATTGTGATGGAACGGTTGTGGAAACGGAGAAAAGGAGATCAAGTCATTTTTGGATATCGTTTACTAATTGCTATTATATCATGAGATCTTTTTTTTTCTAATTTGTCGCATCGTATCGTGAAAAAGAAAAAAAATATCCGCCTTGCGTACTTCTACTACATAAGAATGCTATCAAACGTATCTGTTACAAAAAGAATATATTATAAATTATTCACCTCGATCTTTCGTATGAATTTGAATATGTGTAAACATAACGTTAAATGATAAATAAATAAAATGAAAACGATTTTGAAACTCAGGTCAACTAAATGTAGCATTTTACTGCAACTAATTACCGTTCAGAAACATATGCGCTCATTCACCCGCACTACTAAAATCCTCTGACCTTCCGCTGCTAATTAATTTTCTTTGAAATCCAGCCAATCTTGAGCATTCAATTAAAAGCCTCGGCTAGAAACCAAACACTTGTTTCACCGCTGCGAGAAAAGTTGCTTACATTAGGGATTAGCATGTTATTGCGAACTAAGAAACGCTACGTGTTATCAAAAAAAATTAATGTTGCGTACAAAAGCTCCTGAAGCTGTCGCATCTTAATAGGCTTATGTATTTGCAACAACCCTCAAATATAGAAATTTCGTTGAGGATAAAACTGGAGATAACTGGATTTAAAAATTTTAGGATCTTACAAATTTTTTATATGAAAACGTCACATTTCAAAAAGGTTGCGATTCCAGTAGTCACCCGTCATGTTCATTCGTCCCCCGATAATTGTTCTCGATATAAAATGTGAAAAAAAAGTCCCGTTGCCAAGACAGAGAGGAGGGAGAGACATTGAACAAAATTTTCATAGAGCGTCCTTCTTCGCATCCTCATTCCTCACAAATTTGAGACAAGACAACTCTGCTAATAAAACAAGCTAGTTAAACAAATTTGAAAGGAGAGTGCACCAACGTGTAGGCTGGAAAAAGGTTTTTTTTTTGCAACGAGCCGCCGGGACATTTTATGTTCGTTTGGAGACAGATTTCATCTGTTTACTTTGTCGATCACACCAAAAATGGACAGAATTTTGTGTGGTGACAAGTGCTTAAATATTTTGTCACATCTTTTTCCCTCTCTTCACGACGGAAACATGAAAGCATAAATTTTTACAACAAAATGTTTGCAACGTAACAGAAGCTTTACAGTCGAGCCTGTCATCTTGAAATGGCATGACATAAAAATGTAGCCGCGCTCCCAGCCAACACATAATTCCCATCTACAACGAATCAAGTTTATATTCTGTTTTCCCTAATTTAGAAATTATTTCTTCTAATGTAGAACCTCTTCATCATCTCAAATTAAATACTCAATAAATCCGCAAATATAACGAAACTATTCATGACTACCCGTGTCTAGCTTATTTATTCTTCGTTGAACTATAATAAAAACAAAAATATGTTCAGACGTATGTATGAACAAAGTTTTTTTCTTGTAGACGTTGGCAATTGCAATTTTCTTTCTTTTAAAAAAAAACTTATTCTCCACCCATCAAACTGTTTCCTTTTTGATTCGATACAAAACTCAGCCCACGACTTTGTTTTGCAAAAGAAACCTATTAAAATCAGAGAGTTATGTCTTGGAGTAAAATTTCGGGGTTTCATGTAATAACAGAGCGAGAGAAGTTTTTTTTACATGAAAAAGTGGTCGTCGTCATAAACGTGGCTTCAGTTGGAAATACTGTGGAAAACAAAATTTGTTTCAGTTTTTCACTCGCTTTTCCTTGTTTCTTTGGGTAGATTATCTTGATCAAAAATCATTGGCAGTTGTATAAATTTTTCCTACTCCCAGTTTTCTCCCATTTTATTGCAAATGCTGCTGCTGCTGCTGCTTTATTAAAACCATGCTGAAAACTGGTCTAAAAACTTGTAGAAACTATCCAGCCAATCTGAGCAATAATAGAGAGCAAAAAGGGAGAAAACAGAAAGAAACATTTTTTTTTACCGTGGACCTTGGAGAAGTTGAATCGTTAAGATTTTCCTGTTTTGGAAGTAACCAACACCAGGCATCGCTTGCAAACCAGTAGGGTAACATGGATTGTGTGTGTGTGTGTGTGTGCAAACGAAGTAAATGAGTGTGAGCATTTTCTCTGCAAGTTATCATTTTGGAGTCGTTGTTCTATGTATCATTCTATCATGAAACCGTTATCGACATCATCCCTTTTTTCTCTTTTTCCAATTTTCCCTGTCATGAGGATCTACAGCTTGAGTAGAGCTACTCCCGTGTCGAGTTGATCACCACCGCATTCACGTTCTAGACAAACCTGCACAGCTCATCTTGATTCCTTTTCACTCACCTTCCAAAACTCAACAAGAGGAAGTCGGAGGAGCGACCCAGAGGAGTTGGCATGCAAAAACGGAAAAAATGCCTCCTTCTAATTGTACTACACGTGAGACAGAAGGAACGGCTTAAAAAGAAAAGGACTTCGTAATGGGTTGTAAATAAGAACCGTGCATGCCTTCCTCTAGGCTATATTCTCCGGAGGGTGGTGGAGGTGAGGATGACGACGGTGTCAGTGATACAATTAAAGTGGTGTTAGTTCCCTTGTATCTGGCTATCCATAGGAAAAGCTTCTAATGACTGGAGGACATTTCAAAAAGACAAATACAACGTGAACATCCTCTTGCGTATCGAGCATCGTTTGTGAAAAAAAACCTTTGAAAAACAAATGTTTTGTCGCGGGTTGCCCCAAATTGTAAACAAAGTTTTTTCCAGAGCTAATAACAAACTGTGTTATTTTCGGAGAAGTGCTGATTTTTCAAATTTTCCTGTGAGAATGTCAGTGGTTTCGCCTGGGTAGTTGACCCATCATCATAACGAATAATTTTATAGTCCATAAACTTGTATACCCAGTCCGTCGGCTGGTCCAGAGGGTCTGCAATTGTGGTTTTACCTTTGAATTCCACGGGTAACGCTGGTTTAGGATTCTTTACTAGAGCCAATACCAATGATTTCCGTCTAAGCTAGCAGGTAAGTAGCCTAATTACTGAAAAAGTTAGTCAATGAGGCACTGAGACCGTTTACCAATCACAGTTTCATGAAAGTTCTATGCAAGAACGTGTCGACAAAACTATGTCTCATATTGCCCTGTTGGGTAGCTAGGATGGGAAACATCAGATTTCTTGCTTTTCAGATTGAGGTAAATAAGAGTAAAAGAGATTCTGGAAACAGGCATACTTGCAGCTACACCCTAATCATATTACAAAATTTACTGATTACTTTTTTTCTCTTTTCAAATCAACTTTTCTTTTTTTATTGAGAATAAACTGGCTTTGCCAGTGCTGGAATTTTATTTTGCAAATTCTTGGCAAAATGGAGTATTTTACAATCGATTTAAAACGAGATTTACAACTTTTTTCATTACGTAAAAATGGTATAACAGCGAGTTTGAGCTTTATTAAAAGGAAAACTTTCCTTTTAACTTCTTTTTTTAAGGGAAAGAAGCCAACCTGATTAATATTAGCATTTGAAACGGGAGTCAATTAGCAATACACTTTTACCTACACTGCTCCCCATGACACGTTCGTCTTTTAAAAGAGCAATAAAAAATCATATTAAAAGCATCTCTGTCGATATGCCCGTTTTTTCTGGTTTCTTTAACCTCTCAGAAAAACTGCTGATGAAACAAAAAAAGATCAAGACTCGAAGTAGTGTACAATAAATTGGAGAAAAATTTGACGAGGAAACGAAAGTTGTCGCTATTTCCCGTTATAATTTAATTGGTTTTTGTTTTCATGTGATTTTCCTTTCCCCTCATCATCGCTATTCAGTCCACGGCATGTGTGTTTTATCAAGACAGCTGCAACAGCGCCGTGTCTTTTTGTCCTCTTCTTCCATCGTTTCATCGGCGAGAAATAAAAGACAAAACAAGCCTGCTTTCCAACTCTGAACACATTGGCTATTTTTTATTTATATAGTCTTGTCTTTGCAGATGAAGCTATACACCTACGATCAGATTTCCAAACTGTTACGCATCCCAATTGAACGTTTATTTCACCTTTTACCTGACGCCAAAAGATTAAAACGCTGCTATAATGGTTTACTAACGCCAAGTTCAGGATAGACGCATGATTTCGAAAAGAAGATAGCCTTTAATTCGATTATTTCAGAGATTCGAATCTTTTAGAATTGTAGATTGTCGCATGCCGTTAATCAGTTTTTGCATGTGCATCGTCGGCTTTTCGGGTGTGGCTATTCCCGGTCGGTGTAACAATCGGTTTTTTTTTCTTTGTGTATGTTCAGGACCGAAGAAAAGCGTCGACAAAATCTAGAGGCCGTGTAAGAGGAAAAGGTCTTTCTTCTTCTAGCGCGCAGGTTGAAAGTTGTCACGGCCGATTATTTGGTGAGCTAGTCCAGGCGCTGGTAACAATGCTGAGTTCAACAGGAACCAGTGACGGAAGCAGTGCAGAGAGCATTGCTCAGACAGATGCTAATAACATCTCTCAGCGGCTAACAAGCAAACATAACGACAATAACTCGGTGACAAATGAAAGCTGCAACGCGTCAACGAACAAGCCAGACTCAGGAGCACTCACCATCCAGCTCGCCACTGATGGACGAGAAACGTGGGACAAAAAGATTGAGTTCCTTCTTGCCGTTATTGGGTTTGCAGTTGATCTTGGAAATGTGTGGAGGTTTCCGTACGTTTGCTACGCAAATGGAGGGGGTATGGCTAGCTAGCAAATAAATAAATACTAGCACTAAACTGTTCATCTAATATCTAACCTTCCTTTATGCTTGACCTCTTCCCAGTTAAAAGTTTAGCAAAGATACAGTCCTTGATATGATTGATTTGGTAGCACAGTTTCCCAAAATGATGGATGCGATGAATATATTCACCAGAATGAATAGAAAATATCTGTAGGTTCGTCAAGGGATTGTCTTTTTTGCTGGTTGTTTGTGTACTTTCACCTCTTTGTTGCATGGCTTGAATTTATTGTTCTCCGCCAGCAAAAAATGGAATAGGAGTATGTCTTTGTTGCTTTTTCCCACTCAACAGGTGCGTTTCTCATCCCATACTGCATCATGCTCATATTTGGAGGGTTGCCACTGTTTTACATGGAGCTTGCCCTGGGACAATACTACCGAAGTGGATGCATCACCATTTGGAGGTATATTTGTCCGGCATTGAAAGGTAATTTTAAAAAACGTTTAAAAATTTTCACAGATTTTCATCATACGCATCGATAAATAATAAGCTTGCCGCTGGATAAACTGGTATTTCCTGGTATGAAAGCATAAGTCAACAGCTTGAAACATGGTTTTGTCGTAAAAAAAGTAAAAATAGATGAAAACGGAAGTATTAAGTGGCATTCTTCACACAAACCTCAAAATCGAGCGCAGATTGGACATACTAGTATCAATAGCTCTGTTCATTTTCTCTACTCGAAAATACTATTGATGCCCTTTACTCCAGGATGGATGCGTCATAGAAACCATTAGTTTTATGAGAATGTGTGGATAAGAAGTGTAAAAAGCCTCTTCAAAAAGTAAGGCGAAAGGTGTACTGCAAAATAAGAAGGAGCTCAGAGTGAAGAGGAGAGAAAATCCAGACAAACAACAACCAGCACGCGCTTTTCCTATTTGATCTCCTTGACTTAACGTCAATTAGTGCTTGTAGTAAAAATTGAAAATATATATCTGTCGTGTCTTCTTCTGGCCAGATAAAAAATCGAAAGAGCGACAACCCCGTCTGCCACTATTTACGATGGGAAATTAGAAAACAATACTTGAACACCAGGAAAAGAGTCACGTTACCATGATAACTGAGCGGCGGTACAATGAATTCGTAGAAAAAATGTTTTTCATAGTGTTCAAGTTGAGAATTACTTTCCTCTGATCTAGCTTTCGTTATAATCAATGCTAATCAAAATTGTTCATTGACGATGTGCTACTTACGTACTCAGGCTGCCAATGATTTCAATTTGAGTTTTTTATTTGCTTATCGTGTGGCAACAATTGACTTCGATTGCTTATATGAGGAAAAGTTTCATGAGGTTGAGGAAATTTAATGGTAAGTCAATTAAAGTTGCTGCAGCACAAGTAAAATCCGCGGATTATTTTGAAAACTTAACCGAGGATAACCCAAATTCAACTTGGACTCATCCCTTTCAGAATTTGCCTTAAATAGATTTATTTAAAAATGAATCATGAAGAAATCCAATACAATTAGGTTGAATCAGGTTGCTTACAATTAATATGGTCGCATTCACAACAATTTTGCATTTTCGTAGTACATATTTTGAATTGATCATTCTTCCTTGCAAAACTTGACGTTGGTTTTGCATAAAAACGTTGGACGAAGCATACCCGATCTTTTTTTTAAATTTAGTTTTAAAGATAGAGGAATTAATAGACAGACAGGTCCGTGCATGCGAACACTCAAATGACAGAGTAATGAAATAAATACATAGGTATGTATGCTCTCTGTATGTATAAATGGTCTGTTTTTCATGCAAAACTGAACTTAATGTTGCGACATTAATGGTAAACTAGCACATAACAAGTGCATCACAAATCTATCACTCATTGTTTACAGGCGTCACAGTCATGACTCCTCGTTATTAGGTAGCGAAAGCTGCTTTATAAAATCGACTTGGGTGTCTGTCCGTCTGTTACGACGAAATCACGCCTAACCTAAGGACATAAGATGTAGCACGCACGTTTGTCTGCTCAATGGCAATCTAAGGACCAATTTTTTGAAAAAAAGGCCACATCCTGAATGATTCATAGATCACAAAGATCATCATGAAGGTCTTGTTTAGCACATCTTGAAGATATTGTTTTAGTGCATCGTGAACATCGTGTTTAGCTCATCATGAAGATATCGCGAACACCTTTCGCTACTTTTGAGAATCGTGCATGAGACTTTTTCAAATAGAAAATGCAACAAAATCCATGTTTATGAATGCCTTCACACGTTGTTTTCTTTGTCAACTTTGTCGCTGATTCTTCTAGAATTCTATAAAGAAGAACAAAAATTCTCGACAATTATTTGGCCATTAGTTTATTGGCTACAGTACAAGTTTTCTCTCACTGGTACTGTTAGTGGTACTTTTTCTTCCTAAGTTTTGATGAATAACCTTTTCAACTTTCAGACTGGCTGAGAGGTTATTATTTTGACGAGAAATCTCAAACACTACACGAAAAATGTATAACTTGTCAATAAATCTATGTTGCGATAGTTTCCACTTAATTGAACGCTATTTTCCGGTCATGGAGTAGATGAGCGAAGGGATGGATATTCCGTTGAAAGTAATCAACTTGGGAAATATGAGGGGACGTACAATTCGACGTACAAAAAAATCACAGCGAGGAATGAGAAAAAGGTGGATGAAAAAGGAAGCTACCGAAATTCCAGTAGTGAATTGGGTTGGGAGTGAAAACCTTGCATAGTACTAGGTTAACACTTTTCTTCGTGCAAACAAGAGGAAGGGGATACGCTTGTCTCTTCGGAAAACAGTATTCCTCTTCGGAATGAATACTGTCATATTGTAAGGCGAGGTTACATGGAAAAAACTAAGGTTATTAACAGCTCTTGAAAAAGTGATGAGGACGCGAGGAAAGATAACAATGACAGATAAAAATGCCAAACGGCACGATCCACCTTGGTGTAAACGAGTGTCCAGGGGCTTGCAGACATCCAATTACGCAGATCCATTTTTAAGCAGCATCAAAAGCACTGCAAAGCATTTTTACGCCTTTCTTTTTGGTCCAATCGCTACAAAATAATAGCGTGTGTTTTTGTCTTTCTTGATTACTCTTGGCTTTAAAAAACAAGTGTAGTCACAAGTTGAAAGCAATCCCTAGAATTTTCGGCCTTTTGAAAATTAATAGACAAACTAATTTCAGTTTTGCATGCTTTTCGAGCAATTGCTTGGGAAAAATGCTTTGAAAAAGGATGCAAAGTTTCATCATTCATATGATAATCAGCTCTGAGTTATTTTCAAAAACCAATTGAACCATAACAAGCAAATAAAAGATCACAAATATCAATAGACAATCATATTAGAGGTTTTCTTTTGAACTGACTGAGTAGAAGTTTAATTGGGTCGTGTTTGTGTACACAGGTATTGGCTACGCCATTTGCATCATTGACTTGTACGTTGGAATGCACTACAATACAATCATCAGTTGGGCTGTATACTACCTGATCAAATCATTTGACACGGAGCTTCCATGGATCGGCTGTGGCAATTCGTGGAACACGGAAAACTGCACGACCATTGGAGACATTCAGAAAAACTATCGTTGCACAAAGCTCTGCAATGAAAACGCAACAGAATTTTGCGACGACTGCCCTGAGAATATTACCGAAATCGTACCAGCAGAGACGACAAGTCCTGCTCAGGAATATTATGAGTATGAATCCGCTCGTCAATCTAAATTAATATTTTACAATGACATGTATTTTTTTACTCTATTCGTGTATTGGAATGCCTTAAATGCATATGAAATGAATGAGTCGGGAATGCATGTCTGTTGGTGACTAATACCGAAATATTTTCAGCACTAGCCCGCTACATATTTTTCTTTAGAATAGGGTCTAGTTCAAAATTATCTGCTTATAGTTTCCTAGTTCTGATAGTTTCTTACAAGAAAAGGACCACAAAGTTTCTGTTGCAAAATAAATGCTCATTCCCTGCTACCGAATAATATTTAGAAAGGACAGGACAACCACTGGGGAAGAATATGCCAGAAAACTGAGGTTTGGAGTAAGTTTTGGAGGCATCTGTATGTGCAATGTTTGCATATTGTCATTATCATAACCATGAAAATAGTAATGACTCGGAATCCTCCACAATTCACTAAAGTTTTAATAGATTTTTTTTCTTTCCCCGGCTGCCTGGTTGGGTCCGCAAAAGAGAAGGCAGTAACACACGCAAGGAAGAAAAGTGGCAAGCGTTCTCTCTTCATATTTACTGATAGTAAATGTAGTCAGCAGAGGAGACAATTTTCTCTTAGAAATGCAAACCCGCTCATCCAAAATATAAGAGACGCGAGAGCTTTTCTCAGCTACCAGGACGGTATTTATATAAAAAAAACCTGTTGCCGAAACAGTTTCATTCTCAAGCAGCGAGAGCCAAGCTCATATAACAGAACAGGAAGTACCTTTGCTGAGTGGTTTTATTTTATTATTATGTATCAGTTCAGAGAGGTATTTAGGTTGGTAGGGTGCAAATCTGCAAGTGGCAGGACGAAAGGCAATGATAGAGCCTCATTGTCCATAATCACCAAGTTAATTTTAAGTACTCTTTAAAATACCCAATAAAATAAAAGAGGCAACGAATTTATCTGGTTTTGAGCGGTACAGTTGCTCTGAAATGTACGCTCTTCATAATTCGTTGCGCGTTTAAAGCTTGTTTCAAAGCCAGAATGTTTTCTTCTAACTCTCAATCAAAACGACTGCACACAAAGGACTTGACGACATTAATTCCTATTTCATCTCTTTTCAGGAGGAACGTTTTGGAAATGCACCTGTCCGACGGATTCGAACGGATGGGAGAGATGAGATGGCCGCTTGTGTTCTGTGCGTCTATAGTTTTTATCCTTGTCTATTTTTCCCTTTGGAAAGGCGTTCGGAGCACTGGAAAGGTTATCTTGAGACTACATTTTTATGCTTATTTTTATGACAGTTATTTGACAATGCTGGACAGGTTTTGATTTGCTCCACACAAGAAAAAGAAATCCTTGAAAGGGAGAAAATGCGTATATTTGTTTGCTTGTCAAGTCAATTATAAGCTATAAATTTTCCAGTTAAATTTTTTCAATGCGATGTTTTGGAATGTAAAAAAACAAGGAGATGAGCTTTAGGTTCACCAACCAAGAGACAACTGAGAAACAAAGGTTTCAACTCCTCTCGACTGAATACTATTCCAATAATCTCCATTTCTGCCGCAGCAGCGTACTTACACAGGTTACCTCGTTGATTGGCAGACTCTCATAGACAACATTTTTTTCGTTCCAATGAACACTTCCGCTTCTAGTCGCAAGAATTATTTAGTCAGCGTCTTTGGAGCTAGAAAGAAAATATTGGTGAAAACTATAGCCGTACTGAACATCCCAGCCATTACGCTTTCCACTAAAATTAAATCCTTTTTCTCTATCATCGACTCCATTTATCTCCTCTTTTCCTCTGTCCGTGGAGTTTGTTTTTTTTCTCTCACAGAAAAAAATATTGTACTCGTTATAACCTTCTATTATGTCTAGTGAAGGATATATATAGTGTGGTTGCAATTGATATAACGATGCGTTTGATCTGGTAGCTATGTATTTTCGTTTTGTAAAGTTGTGTTAGAAAAAAACAAGCGGTCAGTCGACAGACTTTTTCTTTTGAAGATACATCCATTTTTCTTAGTCCTTTCTCTAATTTTGCTTACCTTACGCTCTTTGTTTATACTTTTTATGCTACAATAATGTATACCATTCAATTACTTGTGCAAAAAGGTTATTTGGCTTGCATGGAAATTGAATCCTGGACGCAGGTTTACGCCTGATATAAATTCTTTTGGTTCTTAACTATTTAGGCACTTTCATTAGCGTCACTTCGTTAGGTGGAAGTCGTTGGTGGTGGTCGCGCGGTAGTGTTGAGTCTGTCGAAACCCTGAAGATAACTTGCTCCTTGATTCCCATGCAACAACGTGCTACAGTCTCGCCTCTTCTTTTATCTTTCCCGCTCCTTGCATTTTTAGTAGCTACTTCCTGTCACTGTCCTTTCTCAGGAGCCGATACATTGCATTAATAATATTGCACACTTGTGTGGCTGCATTACAAAACACGCCCCATCCATCGATACATAACATATTTCTCTTCCTTTTACATAGTCCATCTGGACGTCCATTTCGTTTGCAAGGTTTTTGTCTTATATTCCTGGATAAAATAGAAAGCAGGACAGGCCAAAACTGAACGTTTCGGAACCCGTTTCTCATCTAATACCGAATGGAGTGCGGCAATAGCTTTTTTATAAACGTAATTTGACATTTCATGCAAAGTCTGTGCACGGCCACAAGCTTACATTTTAGAAAAAAGAAAGCCGATACTTTTTCAAATTAATGTTTGAATATTCTACTTCCGTGTTGCCAAGAAACCATAAAATCATAATCATAAACTTCATTGGAAACGGTTGCTGTTACAGATGATTTTTCATTTACTCATGTTTTAGAGTTGCCCCAATCGGTAGAATGATAAGGACACAACCTTGTTCACAAACAGGGAAACTTTTAGCTCTACGCTGGCCTGATTTGATTATCCATAGGATTACTCGGACAGGATAGAATACCTCGTTTGATTAGAATTTAAACCAACATGGCTCGATGATACGCATCCAGAAAAGAAGTAACTTGAATCCTTATGACCTGTCTTTTTTTGTTCCAATTGTGAACACTTAAATGGATTGATGCTTTACCTCCAAGCCGCAACACTCGAAAAATGTTCAAGTGAAAGTAGATGAAAACCCAGACATGCATGAATGGGATGAAGAGTGGTTGAAATGCTTATTTGAATCTAATCTCCACTCCTAGGTACAATATTGTCTTTTTTCCCTGGTTTTTAGCATTCAGCCTCGTGTTAATGTAGCTCTATACAATAGCCTTGTTTGCACAAGATGTATATTTCGAAGTTTAAGTTTAAAAGGTTTTTGAAAAGAAGAGGGAAAGCAAAAAAAACTTTCCCCGAGTTTTTGCATTCTCTCTAGGTGAAAGCAACTTGTTCAGGGTGGGGTGGTAAGTACCATTTAGCTAGACTGTCGTCTATATACAAATATCAACGCAACTTTCAAAGATCCAACAAGTCGTAAAAAAAGCAAGAGAAAGGGCGAAAGGCATTAGTCACATTCAAGGATGGATTTTTTTTTTGCCGGGCAAAAGTATTAAACGTTGAAAGGACTTGGCTTGTTTTAAAGTAGGGTTCAAAATGATTCTCTGCTGGTTCCACAAACCAATTCACTTGACTCCCCGTTTTTATTACAGTGCTAGTTTTATGTACCTTGTTGATGTAGTGGCACTGGGGCCAACCATTTCTATCTATCGTCAAAAAAATGTTGGTAATATTGGTGATAACAGAGGCGTCGATACTCTCTCTCTCTCTCTCTCCTTCCAGTAATGGAAATTTGTTGAGGATGGGGGTAGTCGTCGTATGAGCGAGAAAACCATTCGCAATGAATAATTCATTGAGTAAGCGAGATGCTATAGTTTGGAAGCTTTGCTTTGTCTCAAAAACACTGCTAAAACCTTTGATTTGATGGCTTTGCGTATAAATTTTTTTTTGAATGAATTACAAGTAGACATTTTGAAATATGTTGGCTCTCTAGACAATTCTACTCCAACATTGCCAGCAATATTCTAGATAGGTTTGATCAGACTCGACCAAACAATATTTCTATTGCTGTCAGGTATGGTCAGCAAAAAAAAAGCTGTTTCTGTTTCTTTGCTTGAAATAGGCTTACTCGCCTGAAGAATGAACAAATATCGCTTATGATGTATGCCATCAACAAGTGCATGAAATTTTCCAGACTGGAAACATTTTAATGTCTGTTTTCCTTTTTTTTTAAATGGCCATAAAAGATGTGTAACGTGTTTGGAATGTCTATAAAACATTGGTCATAAATTGAAATAAGTACTAATTTAATTTAGAATATTTAGAAATAAATGGACATGAACTTATTCCGGTTTTCTTTTATTCTACAAAAATAATGTTGCTCAATTGTTGTAAGGCCGTCTGGATAACCGCTGTGGCTCCGTACATTGTTCTCTTTATTCTACTTGGACGTGGTATCACACTTCCAGGAGCCGAAGAAGGAATCCGATTCTACCTCAAACCTAATTGGGAGAAACTGCTTACGCTTAAAGTAATGTTTTCACTAATATGCACAGCGTTTACCTCTGTTCATGCAAAACTAATCTTAATTTTTTATATCATCGTCGTAGGTGTGGATTGAAGCAGCCACCCAGATATTTTTCTCCCTTGGACCCGGGTTCGGCACGTTGTTGGCTCTTTCGAGCTATAATAAATTTAATAATAATTGCTACAGGTATCTGTACAGAGTTATTCCGTTTCCACCCAGCTAAAACTGATCGAAATAAATATGCCATTGCGAATACATAAAAACTGGGCAATTTCTGTTTGGTTTCGTTACAGAGACGCAGTCATCACGAGTACTATAAACTGTCTGACAAGTTTCCTGGCCGGATTTGTTATCTTCTCAGTTATTGGCTACATGTCAAAAATGCAAAATAAACCCATCGACCAATTGGGCATAGACGGTGAAAACAAGTATATTAAGATAACGTAAGTTAGCAAACAATGATGTTTTTTTCGTAATTTTCTAGGCCCAGGGCTAATATTTATCGTGTACCCGGAAGCAATAGCAAACATGGTTGTACCAAATTTCTGGTCGATCATTTTCTTTCTGATGCTGATTACGCTGGGGCTGGACAGCACCTTTGGGGGAATGGAGGCAATCATTACTGCACTCTGTGACGAGTACCCTGTTGTACTTGGAAAGCATAGGGAAATATTTGTTGCTGTTCTCCTCATTTTGGTTTTCATCGGTTCCTTGCCGACTTTAACTCAGGTTTAGGAAAAATTTGCTGATAACGCTTAAATACTTCTAACTTGAATACAATCTACCACACACTCGACCAAGTATTTCCCCATCGTCATGTTGATATTGATTTTTTTATATTACTACAGGGCGGAACCTATCTTGTTACTTTTCTTGTCACATACGGCCCAGGAATATCCGTTATCTTTGTAGTGTTCGTGGAAGCAGCTGCAGTTTGCTGGTTTTATGGTGCCAAAAGGTTCTCCGGAGACATCGAACGAATGATTGGAAAGCAGCCGAATGTTTTTTGGAAAATATGTTGGACTTATATCAGCCCCGTGTTCATTTTGGTTAGAACTCCTCCAATTTCTTGGAACTTGGATAACCCATGAATTTTCCAACTAAATCCAGTTTTACTCGTCGTTTCAATTAACAGACTATGTTTATTTCCTCATTTATCGTGTACGAGGATTTGAAGGAAGGAAATTACCAGTACCCATATTGGTCCATTATTCTTGGCTGGGGACTTACTATGTCATCCATAATTTGTGTGCCACTCTATATCATTTACATGTATATCATTACACCTGGAACTCCTCAAGAGGTACACAGATTTTTGTCAATCCTCTAAAAAAACGTATTAAATCCATTGTTTTTTTTTACTACAGCGCTGGCACAAAATGATAACGCCATGCGAGCCTGCGACAATGAGAGTATACACCCCAGCAACGACGTACGGAACCTCTGTGTAATACCGAAAAACACTGAATCCTCAGCGTGACCAATGGTTCCCAACCCCGAGGATATCCAGGAGATGTCTTTGTGTGTTTCGCACATTCATGCATTATTCACAAATCAAACTGCTGCTGATAGTTACAATAACAAAGTTGAGTACTTGTACTACACTGTTGTCATGTCATGTTTTAAATACTGGCATAGAAGTGAGCATAAAAATATAATTGGGTATGAACTCAAATTATCTTTGCCTAGTTCGGCTCTGCTTATAAACTAATTTAATAGTGAAAATACTGTTCATGATAGCTATAAAAAAATAATTGTGACACGATTTTTTTGGGCAATGGGGCTTTTACCCAAAAGAGAACTTGAAAGGAAAGCAATTTTTTGTTCCATGTCGATTTCTTACACAAATCCCATTTTAAAACTATATACGAGTAAGAAAAACTTGCCAGCTTAATAATAACGACAAATAATAAATTAAGCTAAAAATAGTTTTAGAAAAACAATTTGTAACATTATGAACGAAAAAGTGTTAACGCTATACCGTTACAAGTATCAATTTACGGCTGGTCATCAATGTCTCTTTCCTGTGAATTTTGAGTACAATATTAAGTTTGTGCTAAATCTTCGCAATAAAGTTGAATCCTAAAAATCCTAAAAAAAAACAAAATTATAGGCTTGCAGGGAATATACTGAGCATCTCATTCCGTTTTTAGAGGAGAAGTGAACAAAGACTCGACTCTTTGAAATTTTCGTGTACAAAAACTTAGCAACGAGAGAAAGTAGATGGCGTATGTTGGTGAAAGTACTTGTGGTTGACACACGCCGGCTGTAGAACAGCTAAAAGGTGAGTTGCCAAGATCATGTTTCATTTTATCGTTGTGTTGGCAATGACATGTTGCGTCAACGGCAGGAAACAAATACGATGCTCATGATGTGTATACGTTTCACAATTTTCCGTTGATTTCGCAATCCGGCACAAAATTTTCGTTTTGGTAAATAAGTTATGAAGACTAAGAACCAAATAATGCTCCAATTTATTTATACGTCTTGCACGATTAAGTACATGAACCAACTCAAAATCACATCAGTAAACACAAACAAAAGCTCGGAACTAAACTCCTACAAACTATCTTGCTTTAACGTTGATATGTACATATACGTCACTTTGAAAGTTACAATTTCAATGGACGAGCAAAACTGACTTGCAAAGTCAAGTGGTTTAAAGAATTTTTTTTTTCACAGGACAAGATTTACATTCTGCTACGTATCAAAGGATTTCATGCCTCTTCTAGTTGAAACTTCGTCCAGTAAAACTATTCTGTATGCTTTATAACCGTTCCAATGGTAGTACAGAGAATTTAAAGTGTTTAAAAACATTTTTCCATAAATATTCATGTTTTTATTGTTTCTTATCGATAAAAATACTGTATTTTACTACTCTCTGGTCACCAGACCCCATTTTTACATACGCCGTTTTTAGTAACTTATATTTTTTTTGGTTTCAGATAACAGATAATCTACACGCTTAGATATGTATTTGTAACCATAATTGTTTTAAATTTGACATTGGATTTTCATAGAATTTCTGACAGATTGTGAAAATCTGTCCACACCGATACAAATTTGACAAAATTTGTGAATTACAGGAAGTATTCTAGGAATTAATTTATCCAGGTTTTTATACAACTTCTACCTTGTGATGGAGCATAATCGATGAATTTACAATATTATGTCGGCGCCACTATCAGGTAAGCAACATTCGGTCAATTTTTGGACTGAAAACAAATTCCAGGTGTACTCAAGCTGTCAGGCTGGACTCACGAAATTACAAAACACATACTTCTTTAACGAATGTGGAGAAAGGAATGGTACGTGATTTTGCAATGAAAGAAAATGTCCCTCTCAGCATACTTTTTAAAGAATTATATGCATGTTTCACTGGGACTTATTAAACCAGAATTGCCACTTACTTATTTTAAATTCACGTAGCACTTTGGATAAAACAGTATACAACTAGTTCAGACATAAAATGACATTTTATCACACAGTAACCGTGCTCATCTACTTTATCTAACCAGCTAATTCATGTACCTATAAAACAGACAGAGTCACATAATTAAAGAGACCACGACGACTCATTCAAACGCACATTTAAGCTGGTCCATACAATGATGATGATGATTTCAATTGCTCCAAAGCGCATAAAGTAGGACAAGAGTAAACAATCAAAAACATCAAAATATATTGTTTCAGTTATACTAGAGTCACTGTTGACAGACAAAGCTACGACGGTTTTGCTCTGCGCCTAAATTGTATATTGTTCGAAAAGAGGCTTTTTAAAGCGTATGTATAGCATAAGAGAATATTTATGTAAACGCGGATGATGTACTGATCTGCTAACCTCTATTTCCCCATTTTGCCCAACGAAAGTCTTCTATCAATTAGTCTATGAGTTGTTCAAAAAATTACTCTGGAAAAATTTCTCGATAGGTATAACTCAAAATGATAACCTCTTTTTTACTGCGTTTTGAGTGCGTGTGTTAAGAGCAGGTATATTTTTCTGCTTTTTTCCTTAATATCAAATACATACCGAAGTGTTTTGTTGTAGCAATTCATACCCAATTCTTGATAAAATGTTGCTTTTTAATTGAAACAAACCAAATACCATGGAGAGTAAAAATATTCCTCGAAAGTAAAAAGTTTTCCTTCGAAAGCAAAGGATACAGCACCTAAATAAAGAGCCAGTTTTAGCTTAGGCTGATCCAAAGATTGTGCCACTAGAAAGGTTTTTTTTCATGGCGAAAGCAATAAAAAAATTAACACGATAACACTTCATACTTTTTTATACAATATAATAGTTGAGAACTCTTTGCGCAGGAAGAAAACGTCCGTCTTCCCAAAAAAATTAACTGATTTTTAGCCAAAACTCATGCGTTTCGCGAGCTTGTTTGGTTAATCACCCTAAAATGCCCCGTTTCTTAACAGTTTTACCTGTAATGTAAATCTGAAATGATGAATGAATTGAAATTTTTGTTTTAAAACAAAATTTATATTTTGCAAAGGAAGATTTTCGGAATTCTTTAAAACTGCAATAATGATTTTACTAGAGTTTCCAATCCGTTCTTGCTTCTAATTGTAATGGCGGGCTGGTTGACCCAGACTGAGCGTGCTTCGCCTTCCCCTAACACCCAAGAAGCCTTGTGACGGTGCTCGCTTATCAGCAGGAGAGAGTGGAGAGGAGGGTCCTGAAGCGCCAAACAATGAATAGTCATCGAACGAGTCACTGGACACTCCTCCCCCTCCCCAAGCCCCATTTAATTGTGATGATATAAGAGATGACGTTGTTAGCTGCCCTTTAGCTCGCTGGCTTGCATCATCTGGATTGGACTGACCCTCCAAGTTGCCGAGGCTAGGCTCGAGTGACTTTTTACCTCGCATTCCTAAAAATCCAGACGGCCCTTTTTTCCCTCGCATTCCGTAAAATGAGGAGGAAGGTACCTTTTTTCCCCGCATTCCATAGAAGCCTGCTGCAGGCGCGCGCTTCCAGACGGGCTCGGTATCAAGAAGCAGCTGAAAATTTGAAATAAACTTTAGTATCCATACTACCATGGCATGTGAAACATTTGCTGAAATAGCCGTGTTGCACTTTCTATGAAATCGCATATTTCCTCCGCTTTTACTCGACTACTTTCCCTCGTGCCAAGTTAATGCCAAAAATGGTATATGCCTCTTATCAGCATGCATTTTTAACTCCTATACTTGACTCCTGAGGTTTACCTTCTTATCAAATTAGGAATTGGCCTTCTCTCAAGGCTAATGAAATATTTATTGTCTGCTTCATCTTTTAGGTCTAAGGAAATTAGGTAACTTCTTTAATCATTACGGGTAATCTCATGATGTTCTTTATCATGTAAAAACTGGGAATTACAAAAACTTTCTACTTAATTTGGCTAATAAATGTTCCTAATATTATCAAATTTCCCTTTTAACTAGTCTTGTTTTCTCGAGAGTAGAAAACGTTTTTGTACATTTGAAAAAGGTAATAAAACTACTTGAACCTCGGGATCACGTACTTGTACGATGGACGATGCGGCTGATTACGGGGAATAGTGTAACTGCGAGTAAGGGAAAGCAATCCCAGTCCCTCGTTAAGTAACTCAAGCAGTTTAATAATATTTTGTAGTCATAGCGGGACTACTAGAAGTATTATTTTTAACAAGAGGACTGTGGTGTCTTGGTACACAAAACGACTGGAAGTATCCCCTCTTTTGCCCTTGTACTCGATTCAGTTGTTTTGTATCACAACTTAGAACCCTCCAGGGTAACATACACTGTATTTGCTCCAATTGTAGACCCCCAGTTATAATTGTGTGATTGAATATTTTTGAAGTAGAGGGGGTGAACTAGAGACCCTGCTTTAATGTGAAACTTGCCGAAACTGGTGTTGCCTAAAAGGTAATTTGCAAACCAGTTTAAGTTTTTACTAGGAATATAAATCTATGTTGCCGCCAACGAGCATAAAATGTTCGAAAACGATATTTAAAAGGCTTATTCAAGCCAAGTCCGGAATTCTTTTGTTTTTGGATTCAGGAGCGAATATAATTGGAGACCCCATGGTTTGAATGTTTTCAAAGGGAAACTATAATTTAGGACCGGTGATTATTGAAACGAATACGGTACGTAAGCTTGGGGACTCTTGAGCCGTTCTGATACTACGAACGTGTATGTCGAATGTATGGAAGAAAAAAAACTTCCCTTTAAGAAGACAACGGGATACGTTGTGCACCGTTTGCGTAGCTTGGCATTAATTTTACAAAAATATAAACATTATTGTACGAGTATGCCTTCCTGTTCTGCTTCGTTCTCTGACTATCTGCCGTCCTCAAGATTTACAACACTTACGATATATTCCCTTGAGAAGTTACGATTTTTATCTTGAAATAGAGCAAGAATTTTTGTTTCTAAAACCTTGCTACCTAAAATAAATTTATTGCGTGAACGTCATCAAAATGTCACAGAACGAACAAAAATGCTACCTAACTGATAGGATGTAACCTGCACAACCTTCACTGTTTAATGAGAAAGAATATTACAGGCAGAATATGAAGATACAGGCCTAAATGAAAGAAGAGAAAAGCTAAGGAGATTATGGATGCGAAGAGAAAAACGCTGCCTAATCAAAACCAGGCCGTAGTTGATTCATTCATTCATCCCACATAGGATTAACTTATTCTTGACAAACCTCATAATAATTTCTAAAATGCCTGTCAGGAGTATATGCAGGCTGTTGTTGTTGTAAATATAGTGCGGACGGGGTCTCGAAACTGTTGATACTGCCAGCACCGCCACCACCGTTGCTTACATTATCCGGTGGCTGAGGTCCTCCGTCACTTTCCAAGCAAATGACAACGCAAGACGAACATATTGTCGATACAAGTATTGTTAGACCTAAAACAACATCTGAACTCCGAAGAGAACCTCTCATTGTGACAACGATACTGTTAATGATGGCACCCAACCACCCACGAATCCAAGATCTTGCTTGAAGCTGGCTAAAAGTGTTTCAGTGAATGATTGATGGAGAAAAATAAAACTGAGCGCTTCCTGCAAAAAATACAAAGAAATACACAAATATCATACCAAAGAAACGTACACACAACGGAAAAAAGTCATGTTGCAAAGCACGGACATCGGGAAACACCCAGGGTTATACATTTATTATGCGTAACGGAGAATAACGAAGGCTGTATTTGACAGTTACGGGAGGCATTGTGAAAAAGATGTACGGTTAAATAATATCCTAGCTTGCTATTCAACTGATCACATATAATGCAAGTTTTTTTCCTAAGAAGCTCCTATTTTATCGTAAGAAACGTTATAGTAAATGTTTGTAAAATATTCAGGTGTTTTCCTCTGATTACATGTCATCGTCATGTAAAAAAATAAAATGGGTTGCTTTAAATCCCGTGCGCTTGTCCTTTTATCCTTCAAAAGAGTGTAGACTCGAAACTAGCCAATCTGTGAAAATCGGTAAATCTGACGGATCACGTAAGCTATATTCATATTAATATGAAATAATATGCATTTTCTAGTTGAGAAGAACTAACACATCCAATTTATGGAACATTTTAGATGAATTTCACAAACATACAAGAAAGATATATCCCAACGATACAATCATGTCAGCTAAAATACGACATTGGATATAACCTTTACGCCGTAATTTGTATCATCTGGGGTAACATAAGAATTGGACTCACAATTTTAGTTTTTGTTTCCAAACCGCCCAATCAAGTGAATGCAATAACGGGTATTGCGCTTAACGGAAGTAACAAAGACATCCTTTCCTAAACAGGAGCAATTTCTATTTGCTTAAGGTATATTTACTTATTGTTAGTGATTTTGGGGAAACTGCCTTGTTAGCGGCTCAGAGCAGTGGACTAAAATGTTATGTTGGCTGTGTAAAGGAAAGCTTTAGCACAACTTTTTTATTTACAAAGGTCGCGAAAACTTTAAACTTGTAAAGTGACCTCAACCGGAATCGTAAACAAATAGTCTAATGTCCCATCGTTTGTCGCTCTGAGTATGGTCAACTCGGCAGTCCCACACAAAAATTTGCCATACTAATGCAAACAGGAACTGATAGCACACGTGAATATGCAGTGCAGTAAAACAATTTTAACATACAAGTTCAAAATTAAGTTATAAACAAACTCCTTAAAAATCCTTCCTAAAAACATAAACAGTCTTTGAGGCTTCCAAAAGGTTCGACTTGCATGACTGGACTAGCTTGAGACATTCTTGCTACGCTACAAAATGCAGAGTGTAAATCATTATTTTATTTGATACTTTCCGCAAACTACGTAAGACAGTCTTAAGAAACGTAGGGCATTAAGGAACTGCATGATATAACCGATAATTCACTTGTTTAACACATGCCAACTAGGTAGTTATCACGTTCACAATGAAATACTCTGCGCCAACAGGTAGAAAAAAAATCCATTTTACTTCCACTCTAAAACTTCCCTTTTGTCGCATTTTCTCCTTATATGTAAATATACTGAGCATAGGTATACGTGATATAATTCAAGACAAAACCCAACCGTAACCGAATGAAAGAAAAAAGTGTGTTTTAGCCATACATCATGCAAGCATGCTATTACGATGTCGGTTTAGCTGCTCAGTCTGCTAAAAGAATGAGTAATTTTAAAATATGTTCACATTTCAAAAGTGTTTCATGTAATCAAAATCTAACCGCAGAAAATATCAGTAAAATTCTTGCTTTCACTAGGCTAAGCCACTACAATAATTCTGTCCTATCCTGTTGCTCCAGAGTTTTTTAAATACTTTCTTTTTCACTTGAACAAATGAACTAAAGCTGATATATTGATTGCATTGACGATTTGAACACAATATTTTGACGACACGCTATAACCCCGGTTTCTGACAAACTTTTTCGAAATGGCTACCTACCAAATGTTTTACTTTGTAGCTTTGTAACTGACATGATATTAGAACAGGTTAAATTATGTTGGCGATGGATGTTTCGATGCAAGAAAGAAAATATTTAATGCAATTGTAACTTTTTGCGCTTGTACTGAATATTATGAAAAATCCGTTTAACTGATTGAGCCAATCAAATCGTTGCAGTTACCTTTGTATTAAAATTTTCATACAGGACAAATTGAAGTGTAACCAATCTTATGTGACCAGCACACAACACTTCATGTGTTCTGCGTAGTTTCGTGCTTTCAAATTATTTTTTGGATCTAAATTTATTTTTACGACAAAGTCTAATGAATCAACTATATATATCTAGAAGCTCTAATGAAGTTGACTCCCCTTCCATTTTATATGTATCTATCTACAGTTAATTGTGTGCGAATCAGTCTGTGGAACATAAATAAAAGTCAAAGTATGTAAATAACTTGTCCTAAAAAATCTCCAAAATTGTTTTGATGCTGACATAAACATTTTAATCAAACTGACAAAGCATTGATTGATCATAAAACAGAAAAACAAGAGACCGTGTGGGAATCGAAATTGTTGACGAAGGATCAAAGTTAGGTCCCAAGCTTGGAATTTTTTATCGTGGGAGTGTTGATGAAGTACACGATAGTAATAAGTTATAATGAATCATGGGAGAGGTTCCGAAACGCTAATAAACCTTTGACCAATTAACATTTTTTTTCCGGCACTTTCTCCACTATGAAAATTGATTTCCGCATTTTATTACAATTACCGTTACGCGTGTCACGTTCCCATTGAGTATTTAGCAGCTCTCATGAATTAAAAATTGTAATAAATGCTTACTTCGGCTAAAATATTCCTTAAAATTGTAAAAATATTCATCTATTCCTAACACCATTTTGAAGTAAATGAATGTCCTTGATTTCTTATCAGTGATGGTGTATGCATTCACTCCCACACGTCAGGAATACTCCTCCTGAAGTTGGCTTACCAAAGACGAAGAAGACAACTCGAGGACTAATTGGATTTAAACATTTGTTTTATGGACAGACACAAATGTGCGATGTTTATCTGACTTCGCTAGAGTTCACATGACACCTTAGTCCAGCTTTGGGAACATCTAACAACGCTAATTGTTTTCTCTGCAAGGATAGACAGGAACGAGAGAGTAGAATCTTCGTAAAATAAATACATGCATATTTGATTGAGCGTTTGGTGAAGTGTTTAGGAAGAGCAGATTGAGCAGAAAACAATGACAAGCTTCCACCCAGAATTGTATAAGACAAGAAATAAAAGTAAATATTTAGATACCAAATAAGCTGCACGTAACAATCGGTAAAAGTTGCCTCTCTTCACATGCTAATTCCCTAATTTACTATATAACTACCCGTAGCGTCGTAATTATTATTTTTAGAAGCTTAACTTTGCACTAAAACGACTATCAAACATTTAAAATTATATTTTCTATATTTCTCTCCGACTTTCACCTATATCGATTGTTTCGTCGTCATACAAAGAAAGGCTTTACAAACCATGTCACATAAAACCCTTCCTAAACTTGAATAACGTTATTTCAGGCTTTCGCCTGCAAAAATAAATCTATGCGTACAAAATAGTAGTGTTGAAAGGATTTTGTTTTGTAAGGGATGAAGTTTTTTTGTCTGTGTGGGTGTACAACTCGTTGTGCTTGGTACAACAAAATTTTCTTATGTTACCCTGGAACAAGCTTTATTGTAGGTGAAGATTTGCACAAGAGCTGTAACACACTGATGCTCTCCTTTATTTGTCTCTCACCACAGATTAAATTCCCACCACCAACCACCGAAAAACTGTCACAAACTTAGTAAACATAGAATAGCATTTGCCCATGAATTATGAACACCGAAACAATTTAAATAAATAAATATATATATATATCTATCTATCTAACCTAACGTAGGGTATATTTGCATGAAAAGTGTCCATTTCGAGGTTCATGGTCCTTTTAAAAAAATAACTGGGGTCATGCGTTTCCACGTTTGCGCGCAATTTACCCGTTCAGATTGCAATTAAGTTTGCTTTTGGAGTGTTACTTAACTATTTTGTCACTTTGCGAAATTAGTAGAGCTCCACAAGTGTTTCAGAGCAAATACTACGAGTTTTTTGTGTTTTTGTAACCAATAACGTTTTTCGTACTAGATTCATAAAAGTTGTGTTTGTGACCTGATTGGATGTGGGAATCGGAGACTTGAAAGTTTCATTTGGATAATGACACAATTTTTTGTTGACATACTGAGTGCAGTACTTATAAGCATTAAGTATCTTCACTTTCCAATGCATGTTGGGGTTATGTGACTGATATTAGTCACGCCATGCAAACTGAACAACGAGCGAGAGCGAGGCTTCTCATTCGTTCATTACACGTATTAGAACTTTTGAAACTGCAACTGAATAATTTATTTTGATGCATTTAAAGCTTTAGTGTTTCACCTTGAACGTTTTTAAAAAGATTTTTTTGTACCTTTTATGCAAACAAATCATGCTATATGTATGCCTGTTTGAACAAAAAAAAGCTACTTTTTGAATTAAAAATATCCTGTCCTAGCGAAAATGCTCATATTACACCTCGTCGTTCTGATTTCGTAGAAATTTTTAGTTAAAATTTTCATTGCTATTTTGCATAGAAAAACATTCTTTATAAGTTCCTCTTCATGAATTCCTAAAAATTTGACTAGAGGCAGTCATCTATAATTTATTACATAAAATTAGTAAAAGCTCAGTCAAGTTGTATAAAACATGGAAGGAGTTAGCAAGAGGGAGAGGGGAAAACCTATGTAAAAAGGAACGGACATCCCCTGGAGCTTTCAATGATGGAAAATGAGAAGAAAAAAAACTCCCAGGAAGACGCCATAACCTACTCTCAAGTTTTTTTCCCGAAAAAAAAAAACCTGTTAAACTATGTCAATGATGTTTTAAAAGAACTCTAAAATGAACCTGTGATTTTTTCTATCCGAAGTTGAAGCTAATTACCTGGTCATTTCTGCTCCAATGATTTTTCCTTTTAGCTTTCATGAAAACACAAGTGGCCCGTCGACTGCAGGCCCTTGAAACCTTTTCATATCAGCTCCAGGATGATTTTTTAAATAGATGTGAACCTTGAATTTTTATAGACATTTACAATACACCTGTCCCAAGTGAGAGAAAATCGTATGCTATGAAACTGTTTCTCGAGAATGTTCGTACAGGGAAAACTGGTACAGTTTTCATATTGATAGTATTGATTACACAATCGAAATAATAAATGACTATGAACCAATCAGCGCTTGAGATATGAGGTAAATTATGTCTGAATGTACCTCTCATTTATTATTATTGACGGGAGCGGTTACCTTTGTGCGAGCTTTTTTTTCTATGAGGCTCTCTGCGGAGTGCACCACCTTGGAAATTAAAGGATAATGAAATTGTCGGTTGAGCCTGTACAGACAATAGCTTTTATCGATGAGGATCCTGTCAAGATACCCTTCATTAAGATCCGATCAATTTGAATGGTTGGCTGGCTGAGAAAAAAGTGAAAGCGAAACCGGATGGTATCTGACAGAGATAAAATTTACTACTTGAGGGTAACACGACCTGTAACTTTCTTGGACGTAGCTAAGGTATTTAACCGGAAACAAAAGAAAATGTTGAATACACTAGAGAAGAATGATGATGAAATAAAAACGTTGGACTAGATTACGGAGGAGACTGGGAAAAATCTTGAGGTCTATGTTGCATCCCCTGTTCCATATGAGAGTAAAGAGAAAATTGAAAGAAAATAATAGCTTTCATTGATCCTTCCTGGCCTTTTGTGATTTTCAAAAGGATCCAGGAATAACTATTGCGGTTGTACAGACATGCAAAGTAGCGAAAGTGTGTTCAGTTTGTAGTACCAGGAATACAAGGCTGCCGATTATCCTGAAACTGTCTGACCAGGATGTCCTTATATTAAGTCCGTACGCTGAAGCCCTTTATGAGATTTCGCGATAACAGAAGGTCGGACAGGCAGCATTGACGACCTTATAAAACAGCTTTCGGTACATAATAAGGTTTATTTATGGACAATGTTCTGCTAACCAGTTGCAACCACCCACGATATTATGAAACAATAATCCACATGTGTATAACCCGTTTTTACAATAGTATATATAATGTAACGTCTCAATGGGCATAACCAAATTCAACTGCAAGAGGAACTTGTCTTAACTAGTTTATCTCAATTGATTTGTCTTGATAAAATTCTTTTTACAACGTGCATCCAGGTGCATACCAATACAGATCAAATCACGTATGCAAAAAAAGTATTAGTACGGAAAATAGGTAAAAGTAAAACATATAAACTTTTTCAACAATGTTTAAAAAAATTTCTTACCACTGATGAGACAGCAGCACTTTTAAAGAAGGACTCCCGTCGTTCCCCAAGGTTTTATATATTTTGTTGTGTATTCTTCAGGAAATTCTGAGAAGTCAAGATTTGAAGTGTCTCCTTTAGTCTTCAAAAGACCCAGTCTTTTTAAACTGCTGCTCCAATATAAAGTTCACAAATCAAATATAAAAGCCCGATTCTATTATTTTAGTAGCTGGGCTGAAAATTCAAGTTTCCAGTTTCAAATATGTTGTTGCACAGAATAGGTATATTCGTGAAAACTCAAGTCACCAATTTTTTACAAGCCCATTCAAAAAACTGATATTTGATAAAAAAGCAAGCCTCTGTGTGTGGAGTAGCAGACTTTTTGGTAAAAGTTCAGGCTTCCGCTTTTCTAGCTGGTGGGTTGATTCCAAACCTGTATCGAAATGAGGCAAGTAAGAAGAGAGAACCCTAGTTTTATGCATAACTGTTGAGAGCAGTGCCTACCTGCCTACGCGAAAGCGTTGACGATCATGATTATGTTCAAATAGCTTGTATAAGCAAACCCGGCTGGAAAGCAAAGGCTTACACACACAGGGAAGCTTTCTCTCCCTCCATCCTATGCTCGTCTACTTTCACTCATTGATGTTCAGCTCAAAAGAGAGCCAAGTAGATTTGGTGGTGAGGATCTCGGCTTAAATTATGTATTAACATTGGTTTGAGATTCTACCAGGGTTGAAAATATGCCACCTAGAAAGGCTGGCGAATCTTGGTCTGCTACTTTTTGGCTTTTTATTTATTTTTCTTCAAGTTATGCAATTTTGGGCCAGGTACAACATTAAATGACACCTTCAAGTCTAAAGTGAACAGGTACTTGACTTGCTGAAGACACAGGTTAAACCTGATCCCATACTGGTTGCAGAGCATGTCCTAGAAATTGGGGTAATGATACCTGCATGGCTATTTCGATTGTTTTGACTTGTACACATAAGATGCTCTCGCTCGTTATGTATTTAGTTTTCTAATTTGCTAGTTGACGGAAGCACTTCTCTCAACATAACTTCCTTTGATATACAAAGTTTATTAGTTGCGTAAAATCAAACTTAGATCGTTTTTCGAAACTATAAACGATTGGCTACCTACCGCAAACAATTAAAAGGCCTACCAGCCGATCATTATGCAAACCCGGATATTGCAGTTCTAATATTTTCTTCCAGGTTATAAAATACATGCTATGTATCAATTATAGTTTTGCAGGATTCAACATACAAAGGTAGACTATACGCAGAGCTTTAAACAACAATATTTGCCAATTCAGAAGACCTCCTTTCATAGTACAATTTCTTCTTCAAAATACGTCATGCAAAGTTGATTTATTTGAAAAGCACTTCTATAAAATTGTGACCAGGACTGAGTTGATGTGACAGTTGTCTTCTCATGAGTTGATAAAATATTGCAACACTTTGAAAATTTATACTTTTATAAAAGCAGTATCTCATAAAAACCATCAATTTCATGAGTTATCCACTCCCTGAGGAACTAACTGTTTGCTACACTGCAGTGTTACTACACCAATTTTTAGAGCTAGGACCGAGCTTCGTTTTTGCTTGATACAGCCATAAAGTAGATTTTTGTGTCAAAAATGTACTTGAGCCTGACCCCCACTATTAAATTCAAACAAGAGGAAAAGCAACAAGTTTTCAAGACTGTTTCATCAATCATTTCATTAAAATAAAAGCCATTTCAGAAATACAATTCGAAAGTGAACATGGCGCGACACCAACAAATTTCCTGCTGGACAAAATGTGATAGTTTTGTAGTGTTCTTACCTAATACAGAGTGTTCATAAATAAATAAATACGTATTCTTATACATAAATTACATCCTAGCAAAACACATTTACGGAAAAAATATTCGCGACCAAACTGGCATTCGTTACTGGGAAACGTAAAAACCCTTTTCCACAAGAAAACCGGCATACTATCGAGCTCTACTTTTTTTTGGCAAGGTTATCTGCTAATTTTGACTTGTTAAAAGGGCATATTTTATTTTGTTACTTCAGACCCAAAAAAATGATCCACGCTATGAAACATGTTTTTAAAATAAAGACATTTCGTTTCTAAAAATAGCATTGAAAATCACAGAGGTGAATGTCGTAATAGCTATTCTCGAATATTTTTTTTTTGTGTTATTGCCGTAATCACACCCGTGTCCTAAAGTTTACGCTATAACTCCCCTTGCGGCACCTCCACTTGCTAAGGAATTTTTTTCTCTCTTCCTACTTTCGATTTGATAAAGTTGACAATTACTCCGTCGTTATCATTTTCAGGAAAAGGCTATGATTTCAACCTAATTTTAGGTTAACATTTCTGGTTACACTGGGCCACTAGGCGTATGCAAGAAACCAGTGTAAAAATAAAAACTAGTTTTTCATCTATAAATACAATATATCCAGCTAGTTGGGATTAGGATTAGGTTCAATTTTTTTATTTCCAAGGAATGCACGCCTTCCGCCTACGATTTTTCTCCTGTTTTTACTTTTGCGTAATTCAGGCAAAGCTGTTAATTGCTAACAGAACAAGACGGCTACAAATACCCATGGGAGTCTCGCAAGGCAACCGTCATTGTCGTGTTTCCCCAACCGACTGCTTAAAATAACTCCGTATAAAATTTTTAAAGGGGTCTGCACTCCTTTTTAAACTTAAAAATGCGTTCAATTTGAATTTTTCACAAAATTTTCAGCAGTCAATGGTTCGTTAATTAAGAAATGATATCATAAGAAACGATGCAAGCATGTATTTACGTCTAACCAGTTGCGTTTTAAAACACTGACGTGATTGCCGCTTGTCCAACGCTTTCTCCATTCTTGGAACTTATTACATCGTAATTACGTGCAACATGTAATTTACATTACGATACCATACCCTGGCTAGGTATAAATTCCCCACTTTTGTCCTGAAATGTTAAGCATGCTAAACAAGTAGCTCGTTTGCAATCGTTATATCAATGCGGTGGCTTACCGTTTGTACTACACCCATTTATGAAAACATGAAAACGTAACATAGGGCTCATTTCCTGCTCTAAATGACTTTAACCACACACCATTCGTCAATTGCAATGACTAAACAGCCCGAGGCAAGCATTAAAGCCAAGCTTAATAAAATCGACATGTCGCTCTCACCCACATATTATTTTCGTGTTGGCTCTTTTGTTTAACATGTCATTGTAGCATCCATGCAAACAAAACTACGCTTTTGTTAAGAATATTTATTTATTTATTTATTTATTTTCACTTCCGCTTAAATTATCAATATGTATATTCCATACGTGGAGGGACCATAGGCCAACACATACACATCCCCCCTGTGTTCCTGTGCGTCTCTGAAGGATTTTCACAGAGGGGCAACAGGAGAAAAAGGTAAGGGTTTTGCAAGTTGTTTCACATGTTTCTTTAAATATTGCTGACGCAGGAAAAAAAAGTGTTCCTTTCATCAGTACGCTTATTATTAACCGGAGGTATCCATTCCCGTTTCCTTTTCTCAAAAATATAACGAGAGAAAAAAAAATGCTCCAACACTTTTGAGATTAGTAGTGATAGATGAAATTTAAGCAATAATTAGTCCAATTGTACTATAATTCGATAAAAATGTACACCAAGATTACCACCTAATTAGCGTGTATATTCGTTTCACTTTTGTCTGTTTGTAAAATTGCATATAATATGTACATTCATGACCCACAATGTTTTTTAATATCCTATCCCAGCTATTGAGTAAAACTCATTCAGAAGTACTTTCACTTTGAATTTTTGTGCAGCCTGAATGGTCGGCTTGTGTTTAAGGATATGCTGAACAGGAAGGGCAGATAGCTCTCAAGGGACTCATTCCACCTACTCTCATGGATACAAATTTTTTTTCTCTTTTGCTTTCTCCTTGACTCTCTCCAGAAAATTCATGATTGCGAAAAGTGGATATTTACAGGATGGAGGGCACGTTCACGGAAAGTGTACACAGGATAATAGAATCCCATCTTTTTTAACATCAATCCCCTTTAAACTGGTCTACAAAGTGCTCTTCATCAACCTAAATCGCCGTCATGTTATATTTTTCTCACTCCCTACCAATCTCCTCCAGACTCTGTCTCTCGCCCTCTCTTCTCCTCGTAATCTTCATCAGGAGGCTGATTAGCAGTGAAATTAATGGAGGGAAATGATGTTAAGCTTAAAATCTTTGAACGTGTACAAAAAACCAGCGAGTTTTGTTTCCACACCCGACCACACAATCTCGATAACCTGTGTTTTGTGGTGGAGCGGAGTCAACACAAGGAAAAAGGTTGTTGATTGCATCCTGATTGACGTCATTCACTTAAAATCCATTCGATTTCCAAGTCTTCCAAGGAAAACATTATACTGCAGACATTGAGCTGTCTTCGTTGCTCAGGTCATGAACAAAAGGCTGCGAGAAAGCATGTGAGCAAGTGCACGCTGCTCCATGAGACAATCATCTTCCTTGATCGTTGTTGTGGTTCTAACTTGCCCTTTTAATGAGTCTAGAAAAGATTCTCAGGCATAATTGCAAGCAAATCCTTTCTTCAATTCAATTTTTTATGTTTCATATTGATAGTGAGGTTCAGGTGAAAGCATGCTTAGGCAAAAGAAATCGTATGATGACGTTTTAAACTGATTTCCATCTGCTGGCTAATTTGGAGTTGAGCTTAAGATACCATGGTGGAACATGATACCATGACGTAGTACAACAAGTGACGCACTTTGTTCTCATCTACAGTTTTGGGGTAATCTGATCCTAGCTCCCCTTCACCCTGTTCGACAAATGGCAAATAACCAAGACTGCTTCACATTGAGTTGTGTTGAACTGATAGGCGGATTGGAAAGAAAATTGGCCTCTCTGTACGCTTTCACCGTTAAACATTAAATTTTGACAAGTTTTTGCAATTTAAATAAGAAATACAAGAAATTTTTTAAATACATCCTGGGCTAGCTGAAATTTAACAAAAATCAACTACAACTCAAGAATAAATCACTTGAAGTGTATGCATTGAAGAATGGTATATATATACTGTGCATCCAAGACGACCTGTCCGGTTCTGCCATTTAAAATGTACAGAGTTTTAGGACATCATCACTTGGACGTCCTATATTTGTCCACCAAACGAAACTGCTAGAGTGTTGTATTACTACGACATGAACAATCTAATAGTGCCCAAATACAATGTCAGGCAAATCTCTTTGAGATTACCTATGATTGGTTCGCGTTGTGGCGCGTCTACGAGAAACCATAGCTGGTTCTACGCCTCGAATTTATGTTGGAGTTGAATTCCCCTTATGAACAGCCCATATGGGTATATTCATAAGCGGAATTCAATTTAAACACGAATTCGAGGCGTAGAATCTGCTGTGGTTTCTCGTAAACACCCCACAATGCGAACTACCATTATGTCAAAGAGATTCGGCTGGGATAGTAAGTTAGTGAGCAATTAAAAGAAGTACCTTACGCATTATAATTTTTTTATGAACTGAGCTAGAACATTATTCGAATGTGTGACGACAACAGTATTTGCTTCAATAAAACGAAAAACAAATATTTTTCACAATCTTTGAAATAGTTTACCGTAATTTATTTTCTGTATTTTAGCTGGTACATTCCTCCTTAAATCTTACTATCACATTAAAAGCTATGAACAAATTTCGCAACAACATTTGATTCGATGATCAACCAGTCCGATGCATTTCTTATTTAGTTTACAACGCATTACAAAAACCGCTCAAACAAACGAAGAAACTTTTGTTCCAAAAAAACTCACGTGTACGTATACAACGTTCTTTAAATAATAAATAAAGAAATAGTTTTGGTTAATACAATTAATAGACTATGAGCTTGGAGTTAGTCTTGATGCTCATGCCGACGTCGACCATCGGCGTTTCCCTGTCCGTCAGCTGGCGGCTCATCTCCTGCAGGCGGCTCGGGAGGAGCCGGTCCACCCCAGTCAAATCCTCCAGGTCTGTCTTCGGGTAACGGATTGTAGTTAGGATCTTCCTCAACTGGATCGAAGATAGCTTTCCTAAAATAGAAATATTTAAATACAAACAAATTTGATCAAACTTGCTATTACAACTTTTCCAATTATGCCAGTAAAAACGTGTTGCGGCTCACAGAAAGCGCGGAGTTTTGAGAATACGAAAACCTCCAGGTTGGTTTGGGAAAACATCTTCAAGGAAGTAGTAAATGTGTCCAACGGTAATCCCAATTATGTCGATTTGCACAGAGTTCCCCAGGAGCAACGAAAAGCCGAGTATGACCAAGGGAAGCAATGGAGCCTACCAAATCAACAATAAAGTTCTTATTGACGAACCCATGCCCAAAATTTAAAAAGAAGCGAAATTGTTCGACGTTTACCTGGAAGTTGAGAATCCCGAAAAAGTTCATCCTGACCATGGGATTCCGCCGAGACCAGACGTAAACGAGCATCAAGGTGAAAGCGTGACCCAAGAAAATCAAATTGGCAAAGTAGGCGATAGCCTGAAGAAGAAAATAAAAAAGAGTTGCAGTTTATTCTTTATAACTACATATCATCAAATGTGACAATATGAATAATTTAACCATGGACCATTACCAAAGTAGCAAGAGCACCGAATATAAACATCATCACAAAGTCTGCAGTTCTACCCCGATATGAACTCTCCTCGAGTGTGCGACAGTAGCGGTACGTAAATATTATGTTGAATACAAAATTGAAACTTAGGGTTCCAAAGAACAGGAACGTTGTCAAAAGTCTCCACCACTAAAAAACAACGTAAATAAATTTTATCGTCAATTTTATACTGCCGGCTGTTTATCTAATTAACCCCATCCCTTCTCCTCCTCACCTGGTGATGACGCAGAATCAGAAACGGATTGAAGTACAAGTCATATGGTGACACGATCTCCATTTGCTACAAAATAAACAACAATTCTTTTCAATTACCTGCTCCCTGTCAAACCAATCCAAACATTAATTTTATTTTAATTTTTTGTCTCCTCTTTACTCACTACTAAAAGCGTTGTAATTACACAAGCCGTTGTGTACGCCCTCGTCACCACGGGCATGTCCATGTACGAGTTCCATATCGTTTGTTGAGCCATTGTTGTATTCCAATCACACCTCCGACCCCTCTTCTTTTGACTACCCCGTCTCCAGTCAAAACCTTCTCAATCTGGACACCCAAAATAGGAATTGCTTCGTCTCGAAAGTTTTACTCACAACAAACACTAACATGGTAAGAATTCCTTACCGTAAGGCGAGATAAACGGCCACCGTTACAAACAACAACAAAAAAACAATCAAACCCACCTCCTACCACACATTTTCATCAACCGATACTAATTTTTTTTCTTTCTGTCACTTGTAAAAAAATATGAATCAAAATAAAAATTTTGTAAAAACTTGCATTCCTATTTTCTGCTCCACATACTTCACAACAATTGTCAATGTTCTTTTCTCATAAAACGGCAGCAAGAAAAAAAAGACAACTTAAATGTACGTCAGTTTAATCATCCAACACAGAGAAAAAAACACGTCGATGACGACTGGATGGAATAAATGTACGGCAGCTATCATCTGGCCACAGTCTCTGGACGAGCAGCAGCAGCAGCAGTCGTGTAATTGAGCCTCAGCAAACTGGTCTTCGCCGCTAATAGATGACGCTGCAATCGCGCTTTCCTCCATACACTAGTCTATCGTCTATCAACAACACTAATGTTTTTTTCACTTTCCCTTTCCTTCGTCAATTTCTAATACTAATACTAATGAGCCTCAAGAGTATTAACTAACATCGAATAGTCTTTAAAGATAATCTTAGTTTATGCCAAAAAAAAGAAGATTGTGACACAAGAAGGGACGCATTCGATGCCGTTGTAGACACAAAATAATTGGCGTCTTTTGTACTGACACACGGCAAATAAACCACCAGGAGAAAAGTCAAAGTCCTTGCTGCCAAAATTCCAGAAGAGACTTTGGGCTTGACTATTTTTTTAATCTCAAGTTCTGCAGAAAAAAAAAGTCTTGTAAATAATATTTCATCATTCATGATTTGTTTTTTTATTCTTCTTCTTCTTCTTTTTGGCAAACATCATGAAAAATTGCTTGGCCGTTTTTTATCCTCTCTGTCTGGGACTATTTCTTTGCGGATGGGGGGGGAAGGGGTAGTTAATACTTTTTGTGCACATCCCCCAGATATTTTCTCTCCTTGAAGAAAAAAAGGAGAAAAGGTTTTTCTCCTGATGGGATGATGATATTATGCATGACGAAGACGAAGAAGAAGAAGAACAAGATAAAAATTGCGTACCATGAAAACCTCTTTTTAGGTAAGACTTTTTAACAAAAAAAAAACCAAAAGGAGTCTTGTTGAACTTCCCCTGGGTTTGGGTTCCTCTTTTAGTCATCCGAAAGACAATTTGGGCAATTTTTTTTATAAATCCAGCGCAGAAAATAAATAACTTACCTTCATCAATCTCTATGCGTCGTGGACGTCGTCAACTGCGTCCCATCTAAAAAAAGGCAGACGGCGGAGGCGCACAAGTTATCAACCTAATTATGATCGGTTCAGGTTCAAGAAGCAAATTAAACTTGAGAAATATACGATCAAGAAAAAAAAATCTGGGATACAGATTTTTCCTTGCGAACACTGTTTTTTATTTGATGGTGTTTGATATTTTTACTTTTCCTGACTGATGGCTTCACTCTTGACAGTTTTATCATATCATGACGCTCTTTTCCTTTTTCTTACGAGAAGGATCGTTGCCGTTTCTTTGGAAAATGGATTTTCTTTTTTATTGTTGGACGATTTTCCACAGGAGTAAAAAAAATATGATCGCTAAAAAAATGAGAGAGAGGTTGATTTTGTTAAAGCGGTTGTTGTTGCTGCTGTCGGGAGCCATTTCTAGCCAAACGGTTTGTTGTATCTTTAAAAAAACAGCTTGTTCAATTGTACATAACTGGGAGCAGTTGGAGAAAGGTCTTGTAACTTTCCCCTTTCAGTTTTTTTTCGCGTTAAAGAGTTTATTTCAGGCGGTTGAGTATTTTGCAACACTGGCGCACGTGCAAAATTGAAATAAGTTTTGTTGTTTATTTCCTTGAGAGAGATTTTGTCATGATAGCGTCAGAATTGTTTACCATCTACTGCATCACTCTGCGCAACCACAAATAATCATATTGATCGTTACTGTTTTTTTTCATCGTAAACTGCAAAAAATAAAACACAGCTCAAATAAAAAGAAGGAGGATTTGGATTTGCAATTCTTAAAGGATTTCTTTTTCTTTTTGGGACTGTGGAGCATACATAGTTTATGGATTGCTGATGTGCTAAAAAATATATTATTCTCCGTTGGCAGAGGCAGAGGAACCTGTCTGTCGGGATGTGCAAATGGATTTTGCAATTTCGCGGGACGGAAAAATTTACACGTTTTTGATAGTAGAAGCCCTTCTCCCTGACTTTTATTTTGGAAATGATGTCTTTTTTTGTGTGTAATAAAGTGTGAGTCCGGACATAACGTCTTGTAAAAAAATAGAGGGAGGTCATGTTGAAACTTTCAAACCTTTTTTTGGACTGTGTCTGACACAGGCAGAAACTTGCTGCTCCAAGTTTTTTTGCGTTTGTTTCATGTCTTGACGGTTTTCTAAAGGTTTTACTATTTTTTGATGTATAACATTGGCTTTCACTGTCGAGTGCGAAAATTTATTTGGTTCCCGGCTGTCTGCACGTTCTGTCAATAATCCCGAAATGGAGAATTACTCAAAATGTCGCTACATCATTTGGCAGCACGAGGGGGCATTAGTACGTCTTCTGGCCCGAAAGGCCTCGAGGAAAACGGCGTAAACGGCAAATGATAGACGTACATGTGTTTTGCAATATACAGATCGATGGGCGTCTCAAATTGAGATTACTTTTCATCCCTGCTTGAATAAGCAAAGTAGTATCGGAATCCTGGTAAAAGGACCCCTTTTCGTAATGCATAATACCCGTATCGTTCAATAATTGCTTGAATGAACATAAGTCAGTTTAGATTACAGGAAAAAGAAGTGTATAAAAACCGAAAACTGCGTTTCAACTGTAACATGTTGGTAGCTGTCACACTCTCGGTCGTTTGTAGGAGTGTATTCAAGTCTTTCTTTGTTGATTTTTCGGCGCTTCCTGTTGCTCCAGAACTTGTATGTCTTGGCTTAAACATTTGCAGGATGAAAATTTAGGCAATCGGTACAACAGATAATCTCCTTCCGCAAAACTTGCACTGGCGTATGCTAATGCAATTTGTATTTTATTAAAAAATGGCATATTACATTATCATGTAGTATAAGGATTAAATAACTGGCCTGAAATTAAAATTTGCGATCATGAAAATGGAACTAGAGGTAAGCTGCTCTATGTATTTCCCAAAAGATACATGTATCGATTACCACTGATAAAAAAATCACCAGGTTGGCTTGCTAGCTAAAAGTTTTTCATCAGTCTAAAAATTGTAGCCGCGGCATTGTTGCTCGTGGGACATGTTCATTATGTTTAGTACTTCAAATATCTGGTACGTACATGTATTTTTTTGCAAAGTCTGGCTAAAAAAATAAGGTCTCACAAATTGTGTCTGACAGCATGGCACACCTGCCGAATACTTCTACTCGACACTTTTATATGCATTACTATAAATCCTCTAAAGAACGCCGGGGTCTTAAAGGAAGCTTGGGTCAAGTTTCGCCGGGAACCTATGCTTTGGTTTAGTGACAAGCACAAGCCCAGAATATCGGCAATAGTGACTGATGTTTAGGAAGTCTTTGAGAATGTAATTGAGATTGAAGTTGACGATGACGATTAAATTGTAGTGTGTTTGTCGAAATTGTTGGAGATTAAAACATTTTAAAACTAAACATAACAATGTCGTTGGGTCGCCGAGGGTCTACTCGGAAATTTCAAATTTTCGCCGGAGGCGTTCTTTAGAAGATTTACGGCATTTACTTTCTTGCATATATTCACTGTCTCCCTCTGCAACTTTCTCCGTGGTACTGTCTCTATCTCGACATGTTCCACAAAAAAATTAACACTTCGGAGGTAACCTACTCTCGATCTACCGTGGATGTTCTTGTGCGGAGTAGTACAAAAGGCGTTGTTAGGTAATTTGGTTTGCCGGTAAAAAACGTCGCGGAGGAATAACAAAAGCGACATAGTGCGGTAGACGTACTATAATCAAATTTCAGTGCTTGAGTTTTCAAACACAATCGGATCCTATCTTTAACATTTTTTTGTGGCGGTTCGCAATTGTCGCCCAGCCAAGTGATCCTGTCCCTTTTTTCAATCACCGAAAGAGTAACACGACCGAAAACTTTAAAGACAAACATGATCCTTCGCTTTCCAAAAGTACAGGTTTATACTCTAATATCTCTTTGTACATTCATAGCCGAGACATTCAAAGATTCCGGATAAGTAGGTGAGATGTTTATGTACATGCCGTATGCATTGTGGGACAACAATGCTTCCTTGAACATATTTTACCCCGTCTCTGTCCTGACTAGCCCTGTTCTATTTATTTATAGGAAATTGCCTTAAAAAATCGTCGGGCTTTTTTCCTTGTAAAAAAAATTGCCGCAGCCAGTAAAAACCGACATTTCATTCGAAAAGCGTGTTACTATCTATTACAGAAAAACGGTTTTCACAATAAAAGCGCTTCTCCTCTTGAATGGCTTTCATTGCGCACTCTTATAATTCCTTTCACGACGATAACCACTCTGACAAAAATGCAACACCTTACCTATCGGGCAGAAAAAAAATGCCGCAGAATTCTTTAAGAACTTGTTCTAACAAACCTCGCACCTTTTTTTTGTCTGCACAAAAATCTTATTCGACTTGTTTTTTCTTTGTGCTTCTTTTTTGGATCCCACGCACAGTTAAATTACGAGAATCCAAACTTTATTTCTTTGGTGGACTGTTTTTCATTGACTCTATTACCAGGGCTGATAGTTTTTTTTCGTCAGTAGGAATGGAATTCAAAGCATTTTATTATGTTGGCGTTCTAACTAAAAACAAATGCCTTCAAGATAAATAGTATAGCGTCTGAGCTTCTCTCTTTCCTGTTGAGGATGATTTCCTCGTTAAAGGTCGTACAAGTATATTTAAAAAATTTAGAAGACTATAACGATATAACATGTAGAAAATATAAAAAAAGAAAGAAATTCTTTGGATTGTTCATTTTCACCAATTTTCTGGTGCGTGAGTGTTTTCCCTTTGCAGAAGAACGTGGTTCCATGCTCTTTCTCCCCAGGAAAGGAAAACCCTTATTTTCTGTTTCTTTACTGGTTTTTTTGCTACAAATTTGCAGTAGCACGTAGAAATTTCGTAATGACTGCCGCTGGCAGTGATAGTGCCTAAAATTCCAAACCAAATAAAACTGTGGAAGATTTAAAAGAAAACCTGAGCGGAACTGGGAAAGCATATAACGGAGGGGAGGGGGTAGAGTCAACACTGGTAGAATTCCGGTATGATCAGAATACTACAAAGAATATTAATACCAATATTGAGATGGAACGTTTGGGTCGTCGTGGAATGATTTTCTAGATTGAAAACGTCCAAAATTGAGTGCGAGCGAAAAAAAAATCCATATTATTTTTCTCCAACAAATATTATACCTCTATCTGACGACCGACGACTCCTCCTTTCATCAGGTACGATGGAGAAAAAAAATCTCATGGAAATGATTTCCATGGAGGTTGTTAATGGAAACGAGTTGAGTTATGCCTACTCCTAGGGTATATAGTTGACTTTTTTTTTGGTGTCGATGCAAGGTTATTACATGACAATAGCATTGTGATACTCTGGCATGCACGAAATATATTTTTTCCGCTTGGCTTTCACCACGTCGGTGGTTGAAATCAATGTCGATTAGGATTCATCAGTTGTACAACTCTGCTTCAGTTTAAACTCAAGAACATGTGACATGACTTAATAGGGGATATGTGTGGTGAAAGTTTTCAATTTGGCTTTCCCATGCCTATTCCTTTTGTACAACTTTCACCTCCATATTCATTTTCTTGGGAGCTCTTGGGGTAATTGGATTAAATGGGTTTTCTAACTCACGCCATATAGGTTTTTTTACTGGAATGCTTTTGTGACAGGAGATTCCATTGGTATATGTATAGGTAGTGTGTGTTGCGCGACCGTAATATGATGATTTTCATGTGGCAGATTTTAAGCGTCTGTCTTTGAAGTCAGATAAAAGTTATAGATTTTTAAGTAAGCTTCATAGTTAACCAGTGGAAATGAACCAGATAAATACTTACGTTTCCTTAAAATGTATCAGTGTTTGTGACACAACTGCAGATATTATGAGTCAAAAAAACCGAGTTAAAACTGTTTGTGCTAAAACGTAAGCTGACGAAGATTGCATGTGTGCTCTGATGAAATAAAACAATATATTCAGAACAATGCTCCACCATTGATCATGCATAATGTATTTGTTTCCAATTGAAAAGAGAGTAAATCTAGAAAAAAGAAAATATGAACTCCGTGGTGGAGGGTTTTCCTTGTGCGGATTACATCAAACACTATTCTTTTCTAGCAAAATGCAGACTTCATGATAAAAGTAAAACGTGAGTTGTGAGGATGAACATGAGGCAAACAATTTTACTGCGTAGTTTGGCCATAGGTCTATAATACATATTTTTTGCCGAATACCATAAACAAACCTGTCTTACAACTTTCGCGGAGGGCAACTTTTTCGTCCTTATAAAATTTTTGTTCATTTTGGTACGCAAGAGACGGCTCACTTCCAGTCACAATAGAATTATCAAGGTATGCAACTTACTGATTACAACAGGGATCTAGTATCTCATATCCATATCAAAGTCTTCCCCTGAACCGAAACGAGGAGCTCACGTGTTTCCACTTTATTCACACCAAGTTGCTCAAGAGCTTGTTTTTTTGTAAAAAGAAACGTGTATATTTTTTGTGAAATAAATTGAATGTAGTCACCGACTGTCGCATCAGACCGGATCCTAATCGACTTTCGCCACGAAAACTCATGTGGTTATACAAAAAGTGCGGTTTAATTTGTTTCTCAACACAAATCATTTGAACTTGGCCAGTACGGAAAAAAACTGGTGTTGCGTTGTCCACTCTGTTTTATCTCATAACGAAAGAAAAAAATAAACTAATAAAATTCTACAACTGCGATCCAAAATAGCTATCCTAAACGAAGAGCTGAGCAGTTGAACAAAAGAATGAAACATTTGTTGGGGTAACCCGAAGAGAAAAAAAATTAAACTGTTTTTGTTGTTGAGCAAAGGAAGTGGACGATGCTGCTGGCTAAACAAAAAGCTCAAGTCTTTTATTCTGCGCTGCTCGGCATAAGTTGAAGCGCTTTTGAGAGTAAAAGCGAATAGAGACGTGTAGGAGGCGATCTAGATAGAACTTGCATTTGAGTATGGGAATCGTTACCACCAAATACACACCAAAAACACCACACGGGAAGCACAAACGGAAGGATGGAAAACGTGGAAACCTTTTGCTTTCTCTTGTCATTCGTTACTTCACTTGACTGGCCTGCAACCAAGCCTCGTCGTCTCTCGCTCTCTCTCCAACTTTTTTCTCATCACTGAATTCTCCAGTTTCGGAGCAAAAAAAAAAATCTTACTCATGATCAAGTTTTCCCCTGCTGTGCACGTTCGGAGAAATCATTGTCGACTATATGCTCAGTGCTACAAACAAAAACAAAAAAAAAGAACAATAGCCGTTTTCTGTTGTTGATTAGTTCGTTATGAAAATTTACGACAGTTTAGCCAACTTGGTGACTACCAGCGAGAGAAGAAAGCAGAGATCACAACTCGTAGACTCCTGCATAGTCCAGAAATCCTTGTCACCAAAGGTGAAAAATAAGAAGCAGAAGTGGAGTCTTGACGAGTCTTTTCACACGAAACAGGTTTAGTGTTTTTTTGTGTTTTTATCAGTGACCAAATCATAACTTTTTGTGATCATAGTCAACAAAGTTAGTTATCTGAACAAAAGTTGAGACAAATAAAAAAACCGTCAAGATGTTTTTGTTGCGTCCAGCGACTCGTAAGGTGGTTCATGTGTACACAGTAACAAATTGGACAGAAAGATGAAGACGTTTTTCTCACAAGTCAGTGCAACAAATAACAATGATACGGGCTTGTGGTGATTTTTAGCCGCTTTAACTCAATTTTGATAGGCAATTTGACCGAAAAAACCTAATGGGAAGAGAGATGGAGGGGAAGTTTTGATGACACAACGTATTTTTGTAAGTTTCTTGCTCAGGGACTTCCCTTCCGCTTGGAGTGAAAGGGTAACGGCAGTAAAATGCTAAATTGTGCCAATTTATTTCATTAGACAGCCAGCAGAAACTTTTCGCCAAATGTGCAGTGATACGCAGGTAGAGCAAGTGTTTGACAAGTATTTTCTGTCCTAACATAGGGGTCAGCGGCAATAAAAAACAAATGACTTTCCTATCTCGTTGACAATGACGCATTAGGTCAATAATAGTGATTAACTGTGCAAGCCATGGGAACGATCTAACCCATTTGTTCGCTAGATGTTTTGTCTCGTTTGAGCGGTTCTGCGATAATTATCATTAAATAAAAATAATATGATGCAGGGACAGGAACGACGCGTTTTCCCTCCACAGTCAAGTCGCGTTTTATAATGCGTTTCTTCGAAGAAACCGAAGCTAGTTAAGATTTATCGCCGTTTAATGCGTAAAAATACATGCAGTTCATGCGATCGCGCGCTTAATGTACAGAAAAGACCTTAAGTGAGTCCTGGTTCTAAGTCGTGTGCAGAGAAAAAAAAGAAATAAGATAATAATAAAGTTTGGTGACACAAACTTATATACCCAAAGCAGTGCTCCCCGAATTCCTAGTGTGTAGGTGCGACGCACTACGGTTGAGAAATCTTCCGAGTTTCAAGTGGCACAACTGTCTCAGAAACCCAATGACTATATCATCCCGATCTAGTATTTTTGTACTCGTTCTGGGCGCATAATGTAATTCAAAGTGGACTGGATAAGGTAATAAATTTTGCCTGCGTTTCAAAGCATGTGCCAGCGGGCTGGTGCTCGGATGGTTGCTGGATTTTGGTCATTCGTCATTTCCTAAAAAAAGATTCTCAAGTTTCTGTATGCAAGCCAGTCACAGTGATAAAAAGGACTCTGATGTTGCTTAACTATGTTAGAAACGGAAATTGCGGTGGTATATTCGGGATTTATAATATCCCCTGGCTTAAATAGAGGAGGCGCTGGGAAAAAAGAAGCCCTCGTTTAGCGATGCAATTCAGGACAAGAATTTCTGTCAGCTCTTTGTTTAGGCTTGGAATACTTTTAGCAACCGGCTCTTGTTCTACCAAATTCGTATAATTTGAACCTCTTCAGCCTCACTATTTTCCATTTCCATGGGCAGAATTTTGTTTGTGGTAAATATATAGAAAAAACAAACAACTCAATGTCATCCGCACAACCCTTGCAGCAACGTTATTGACGGAAAGTTGGACACTAACGGCATCATAATATTTCATTATCTGTACGACTTGGGTATAGAGAAATGAGAGTAAAATGGAAGTTAGTACCTGTACTAACAATAAAAACAAGAATGCTCACGCCCGCCTCTTATTTATTGCGTCTTCTCCTCTGCAGTGGACACTGAATAGGACTGTTAAAACTCAGCTTCGGTAATACATTAAAGAACACTGCTTGGACTGTAGGTTTTTTGGTAGTTAAAAACGCTATTTTAAATACCGCTCTGGACAAGGTAGAAGGCCTAAAATTTACGGAAACGAGTGCTGTTGTACAAGCTTGCAAGAGTAGCAAAAGCGTGTACTACAAGTAGTAGGTTTAGAGTTACAAGGTGGCTAATTTTTCTGAAATTGAAAGACTTGTACAGGGTGGGTCATAAACATTGCACCATTAATAATTGACTTATAAGTACAATTTGTATGCATAAAAGGTGCGTTGCATATGATCAACTCTGTACCAATACATCAAAAATATCAAGTCTGTACGTTTAAGTGTTTTTGAGACGGACGGACGTACAGACATAACCGACGGTCTTATGAAACAGCTTTCGCTACTTAATAAAGAGAAGCAGCATGAAATGAAAATGAACATAAGATCCATGTTCTTACTCCTCCGGTGGAAGGCATAACGTTTTCTTAATCATGCTACTTTCCTTTCAAAGGAAAAGTCAAAAAGTAATCCGGTGTAGAAAATATAATGTTATGTATGAGGAGACTCAGATAATCGCAGGGGCAATTTAATCCTTATTTCCAGAGACGTAGTCCGATAGGTACAGTTATTTTCATGACATTATGCGGCAGTCACAACAGCACATGCATAATACTGACGTGTGCGCTAAAACACTGAGTTGCACGTACTCAGCACAATTTACTATTGTGCAGTCTTCTATGCAAAATACTTTTTTGTTTGGTTTTTGGCTGCAGAAAACTAAGCATGTTTTTAGAATACGAACCAAAGGCAAAGTTGGTTTCAATTTGCGAGTATTTGCAGCTTTTTCCTCAAACTTTTGCAAAAAAGTTGAAACGTATAATTGTAAATAAATATAAACAAACAGTCTTTTTCGAGTGCTTTCTTTACCTAAAGCTTATCGTCTGTCGACAAGTCACTGCAAGAAGGATACAACGATGAACGGACACACTGCAAGCCATTTTTTTATCCTTTGCTTCATGGCCTTTGACTTTATCTCTGGGGCTGTTTGTTTGCTATTTCAAAAAGAATTCCAAAAGTTATTCGTGAATTAGTCTTTATACATTTTGGATTGGTTTCAAACCGATTTGTTAGGAAAGAAAGAAAGGCAGGCAATCGTCTTTTGTGAAAGACAACTTTTCATTTTTTAAAACCATATACCTATTTTTCTTGCCCGTCTAGATAACGTCATAAAAGGAACTTTTTGATGACTCCTAAGATTCACACAATTATCATACCAAAGGAAATTTGCAATTGAGTTTTTTCCTCTCAGTTTTCACAAACAAAAAACAAAATATTTTGTATTGTCAAGACATTTTGTTTTCGGGGAAAGAGAGATATCTTATTTCATACCAAAAAAATTCTTCTGTGCTTGGAGCTAGGAGTCGACAAAAGGAGTGTACTAAAAATTGATGAGCTAAGACAGAACAGGCACGTTTTGTAGATAGAGATTAAAAGAAAATTGGAGCCAAATAAGACGAGTGATTTGGCTATAGCTCCCTCCAGAGAATAGTATTCAGTGAGGAAATGGTGAACATTGAACATTGAAACTTTCTTCTGTTCAGTAAAAAGAAAGTTGCAGAAACATGCACTTCCGTCTTTCAGCCTTTTCGTACATAAAAAACAAAAGGAAGCTGGGAGAATATTAAGTGGAAATTTCCTATTCAAAGTGAAATGTGACCAGAAACGGGCGACCAGAAAAACTCGGGTTCGTTTTCTGATTTGACAATGCGGAGAGAGCAAAGAGTAGTGGAGCATAATGTGGGACTGATGTATCCTAAGGTCATTTCAGGATGACAAACGTTTGCTCATCTTCTCACGAGCAAGATCACCACCGCGCAAGTTTCTTTGGTTGGCATTATCTGCCAAAGAATAATACTAAACAGCACAAAATGGTACTTGGTTCAAGTCTGAGAATTGTATATGCAATATGTATAACTTTGAATGGGCCATCCTAAGGAATGCGAACATTTAAAATGAAATAGTGAAAGTATCACGTTTCTCTCTGTTTTGAAAGCAATATGACTGTTAGAGATAAAAGTAATTTGTGTTAAATTAGCCCAACAAGAAAGATCTTGTAACAAATTTTTCTAGCCAGTTTGTCTTACCTTAGGCTCTGAGTTCCTTTTACCTTACTGTTGTACATACATCACCCACATTTTGTCAGAGTGAAGATACATGAATGTGTAGTTTCGGCGAAATTGTTGAATTTTTATGGGGCAATTAAACGATACAGTAGAATGAATGGAAGATCAACTAAGACACACTCAGTTTGAGTTACAACAGCTAAACAGATCGTGCTATTATGAGGCATTCGGGCCCTCTAACAGCAGGGCAGTAAGATATACAGTTATAATTTTGAACCGATGCTCGAGCGAATTAAACTAAAACCCTTTGTTTTCTTTAAAGTATTCTATGATGGTTCGCGTACGCGTAGCTACTTAATTACTTTAGGATGTGTCTTGTTCACGTCCTTTTGAAACGTCTACAAAGTCAAGCTCGTCTAGAAAATTTTCTTTAATGGGCAGAGGCAACCTGTCATAGGGCGAGAGACTAAAAGTCAGTTACTAATGATTAATAACGACGATATTGGTTTTTCGAATATCACCATGAAAAAATGATAGATACTGGTCTACTCTAGGAAAAGCACAAAACCATTCCAGCTCTGCTTGTGCTTGCTTTGACTGCGTTCAATTTTAAAGCGGAACTGATCTCGACAAGTTTCTAAAATATGAAGGAGAACGGAAACAAGATGGAATTAACAATGGATGAATGACTTTCACCATGTAGAAATAGGGCAGTTTTCTTTGTGACGCTCCTTTATCAATATTAAACAATGGAAATTTGAACGAAGAATGGAAGCGAAAAGTAATTTCTATTTACTTTACACAAGATGCTCCCAGAATAAATATAAGTACAATTAGACCGTAACATTCAGTGGATGTTAATATTTCAAGTTCCCCTTGAATTGGTTCCAGTTCTAATGAAGCTATAAGTACTGGCATACGTGATGCTAGTATTTTGTGAGAATTTTTCTATCGATCTCTTATCCTATGGCCAAAAGTTCAACGTTATCCCATTAAAATATCATTTCGTTGCGTAGTTGCCTCTTTTAACGGAGACGACTCGCCCGGGGTTCATGTTTCAATTTTACATCCGTCAATTTCCAAGCTACGTGCGAATACATGTATTTTTTTGACTGGTGAAAAGTGTCGTACACGCGTGTGGAATGCACACGTACCATGATGTCTGCCTGCTTTTCATTTTAAAACAGGCCATTGTTTCCCAGAAACATGGTTCTCTACACTATAATCAGGAATACCGATGTACAGATAGATGCCTTATGTACTCAACATGAAAGATTTAGTACTCGAATGCCAGGAAACGTTTTGAATAGAGTAGCGAAAAGTCTTTTCAAAATTTCAATGGAACCCCGCCAGTGCCTATTCCAGTTTCCTTTCAAATAAAAATATCTTCTGTCCATCAAAAGGTAAATAGCTATATATGTACACAGGACAGAATTCTATAATCATCTCACTTAAGTAGGTTCAAGTTGGCTTTCTCTTCTCTTGAAACCGCATAAACCAGGGAATACTTTCACTACTTACAAACCTAGGCCCAGGATCTCCGGTAAAGAATAAAATATTGAAAGGGACTTTTCTACTATTTTTCATGTGACAAAACTGGACAGAGTGTAGCACGCACAGAAACCGTAGCAGTTTCACATTTGACATCATATTTTTTTAGGTAGACTAGTCAAAGAGTAAAAAAGAGATGAGGATGTCAACCACGACGGTGCAGAATAGCAAGCCAAAAAAACGATGCATCATCATAAGCACGTGGTATATTAATACGTGTCACTTGTAAGATCGCTCAAGCTTTCGTTGCCGATTTTACACTAAGGCGTTAGACTGAATACGAGAATCATAAAATACATTTTCAACGAAAGACTAGATAAAATCCTTGAGCGAACTTTTTAGGTATTCTTTAATGTTATCAAATGGGATTTACAGGACTTAATATAGATAAGTAATTTAAAACCTTCTCAAGAAAAAGGTTGTTCAAATCGTACAAATACGAGCTATTTATTAAAGGAGAGAAAGTAATAAAACAGCATGAGGAAACCGGAAGATCAGTTTCATCATCCAAGTAGCGCTATAAATTAAAGTGAGTCTGAAACATCTGACTGTATTTTGCCACATGGGACCTGCCACCTACCTACCAGCTCTAATACAATATTCTTGATCACATTTCCATGCATTTATATTCATGATAAAAACCTTTGTTTTAAGTTTGGCTTATCACAGTAAGCTTTCTTCGGCGAAACTTTTACACTATCAATCTGTCATAGCAAAAAAAAAAAGACTACATGAGTAATGCGAATGCCTATACGCGAGCGTATTTTAGCAATTCCTACTAAATGTAGATTGATTAAAGAAATACCACTAAAGCTAAATCTTCAAAGGTGTTTTTATTTCATTTTAATTCTAACTTGTCAAATAAAGTGCGCATCTAGGTAATTCAAACAGGATTTCAATTACACTAAAATGATCAAAGAGAAAACATACAACTTCTAAGAATAAATGATGTAAAAAGCCACTGACACTGAAAAAGAGTATGATTTAAAATTTATTGTTGAATACTCATGAGATATCCCATTCGTTGATAAATGCAACGTCAGCGAATTCTCTTCCAAAAAATATTATGCGTTTAGATATATATCTGGTTTAAGAGCTTTTGCTGTTGAGTTGTTTAACGCGCGATGGCTTATTGTAGCTTTGTTTCTTTTCTACAGGGAAAGTTTAATAATCGGTTGCTATAATTTTTATGTTTTTCAATTAAACAAGAAGGACATGTCACCGCTTTCTATTCTACTGAAAATCTTGACCATACATTACCTACCTAGCTCATGACGCGTTCATTCATTCACCTTAACGGAATTTACGTCATCCTATTTTACTTTTATCGTAGAAGAATACACCTTTGAATAAGTTTGTAATGGTGAAAGTGAGAATGGCTTATGAAAGTGCAAAAACTAACAGCGAATCGTACTAACTAGCGGGATAGAACTTGCACAGAAAAGTTACGCAAATTGTCTCGCTAAAGAAAAAAAGTATCTAGAATTTCAAATGCTCGTAACATCTTTTTTATTGCACTAGAATTCTTTTTTGTTATGCTCTTCTTTCTACTTTTCTTTTTCCAACCAACGTTATTTGATACCATAATTTCGTAGTAGTTCATACTTTCTTTGTGAAGAAGGGCAAAAGTTCTAAGAAAAAATATCTCAGCTCGCAATTTACATTGAATTTTTTCATCTTTGCAGCGACTTTACTCGTGCCCTACCTTGTGCAAGTGAGTGTGAGTTATGAGCTAAAATTTGACTTTGATAAATATCCCATACATCCATAGTTATAGGAACAATTATCGATAGGAATTAGCGAGCTAATGTCTGGTTCTTTAGCTGTAATTCACTGCCTTGGAATGATTTCCTTAAAGATCAAGAGAATCTTGTAAAAGACAAGCACATTTCCTTCAAGGGGGATGTTCGCACAAGAAGAAAATGCAAAGTTTGCAGCCTTCGTGTGTTCCTCCAAACACAAAACGTTAAAATATCCCAACGGAAAACATTTGGCCCTTTAATTGCAATTTTGTGGGAATATTGGGAAATAGACTGTGGCTCTGCTGTCTATTGCCTTAAAGATATAGGCCGTAAAATGTAAAACCTCATCTTAGGATTGCCTTAGTACTTCCGCCCGCAGCGTAGTAGATCTCTACAAAACACTTTAAATCTTTTGGCCATGACGGACTATCATTCTGTATAAAACAAAGTACAAATATGACCGTGTGACGCTGACGCCAAGCGTTTTTCGTGCTTTTGACAAAACCTATGGTTTCACATGGCAATGCTAAAAAAACCTTTGCTATTATTTGCCCAAATTTTCTGCTTGAATGAAAAAGCAACTGGATTTTCTAGTCCTTGCACTACTCAATACTTCAACGCTCCCTCTTTTATATACTTTCCACTGTTTTATTACCATCAATGAGGGAGTTGGAAAGGGATCTTTTGTTGAGATAGGAAAAGCTAAGCATGAGAAAAAAAAGATTAGCCTGCCTTGAAGTGTCGAAACATTATGGAACGTAAATCATTCTTTTTCTAACAATTATCCATTAAGTCGTGTTGAACATGCTGCGGCTCAATACCAAAAAGAGAGCTTTAGATTTGTGTTAGAAAAATTTTTCAATGTTAGAAAAATATAAAAACCCTTTACATTTTCTGTTCCTTCAATTCTTTACAACTCTCGGCTAATTAAATATGTACTAAACAAGTATTAATTAGGTTCTATCACGTGTAAGAGCAGGAGGGAAATTTGTACCATATCCAATCCCAATTTTCTATGATTTTTATGGTAAGGTACAGGGTTACACTTTAATATCTCAAAATGTACACAGATAACGGACACGCATGATTTATAGATATAAGTAGTGAGATGCTTATGTGTAACCGCGTACATTGAAGAATGATGCGGTGCTGTAATTTATAGTAAAGAAGGGAAAAGGAATGGGAGGCGTACGTGTGCGAAAGATTAGCAATATTGAAGTAGCATAAATCTATGCGAATGTGTATTCAATGGCAAGCTAATACACGGCTTTTGGGCGAGAAAAGGCATCTTGACATTTATTTATTCTACGATGGAAGCTCAACCACGTATAACATATCAGTCTTCGTATGTGGCATGTGTCAACGTGATGATTACTCTGAATGCTATTGCTCTATACCACTCCTAAATTGTGGGAATTGAACAAGACGCTTTTTTTGTTGTGTCTTGAAGGACGTGAGGCAAATGGTGTTTTCCTTCCACACTCAAAGAAAAAAGAGCCAACTCCACCCTTGGCCCTGGGAAAGTAAGAAATGAGTTGATACAAATAAAAATTGCTCACGAGAATCAAGGAGCAACTCAACTGTGCCCTGGCAGAGACACTTTTTTTATTGCTGCGAATGTTGTTGGTATTTTTTTTGTACAAGACATGATATTAGTCGGGTGCTGTGGTGCCTTGGAGGTAGTTGAGTCGGAAGTAGGAACAGTGCTCGCTCACGCGTCTCCCTAATAATATGATGGCTTTATGAGAATTTATGATGATATCATGTTATTTATTCTGTCATTCAGAAATAAAATTGTTCATCTCAAGTTTCATTTGGAGGAAACTGGGACGTTAAGGGATGGATATCAGAGGAAAACAAACTATTGTGCGGTTGAGCAGAGAGTTGGGAAGTGGCAAACCAAAGGATTAATGCGTAGCAATATAGTTTTTAGGTCGTAATAATATGAGCTTTAATTATAATTATCTTTTACAAACATGGTCTGACCTTCTAGAGCTTGGCTTTTATCCTCAATAAGACTAAAATGTCCAAAGTTTGCTTACTATTCATGATGAAACTAACTGTGTTGACTTCTGTGACCATTTGTGATCTGTTTGAACAGCAACTGTTGTCATGACGGCGAATACAGTTTGTCTCTGGACTAATTAAAAAACTAATTAAAATACAATATTATATGCGTTCAAGATCACTTCGATCCGAAACAATCTGTCTTGCATAAAAGTTAAGAAAGTTTGCTACGATTTCATTTACATTTTATGTCATACCGGGCATGCATGACTGTGAAGAAAATCCTAGTTTCATGAAAAATTCAAGATGCTCCAAAAGGGTTCAGTAAGCTCAACAGTTTTTCTGGACTCTTTCGATGAGATTGAAGATAAGAGAAAAGAAAAAAACAGTTGAATAACGCCATGAGCAGCAGTACCAGACATCTCGTGCTCTGCACTCTAAATCAAGCGCGGGTGTTGCTTTTGAGTCTTCTGAAGTTGATAAATTATAAAATATTATTTTGAATGGAAAGTGAAAACGTATGTCAGTCGTAACTTCGTAAGAAACTACAGCTGCAACAGAGGCCTTCGAATTTGAACTCTAGCGGTTGCTGAATTAAATAGAAAACATGATCACAAGATTGGCGTTTCTTTTTCTTTAAAGCAGCTTTCTTGACATTGTTGAATACGATATCTTTGTTATAAACAAACAGCAAATAAAGACTTGTTCATTATTAATGTTCTTTTTCTTTCAATCTAAACATTGAGTAAACAAAATTTCGGATTACTCGGAAAATTTTTAGTAGGTAGTCCCGAAAAACAAAAACAAGAAGCTTTCGCTGTTTATGTATCTTGTTGCTTGCAGAGTGCTGAGAAAATTGACATGCTTCAGGGTCTTCCTGCGATCTATTCCTAATTGTAGCCTGGGTTATCAGTCGGTTTTGAGCATTTGCGGTGAGGAGGAGGTGGTACGTACAATTTAAACAAAATTGTTTTTCCATTGTTCTCAGGTGTTGGTGAAGAATTTTTGACACTGTAAATAATTAAATATGTTTTTTTCGGTATTTTTCTTTGACAACCCATTTCCTGCTGGATGTATTGCCAGATGACCCTGAAGGATTTTCATTTCTCGGCCCTCTGTACGCAACAAGAAGGTAAGTATAAACATGTTCTCGTTTTGTCTTCATAGCAGTGCAAACAATGAGCGAGTATTGTGGATCCAAAAAGCTAGACAAAGGTTATCCGGATAGAAAAACATCCGAGTCTCAAAATGCCCACAATATAAACTCGGATGGGAAACTTTCTCTAAAAGGAAATCATCCAGCTTGGAGCTTTCACCACTCCCAACGCATCCTGCAGACTGAACAACAACACGACTGTAAGCAGGGAACTTTAGCTGAAAGTAATCCCAACGGTTTGGCCTTTAGCGAGAGCATGAACAACGCAAATGGAAGTTGGAATAATCCGGCTCGTGGTGATTGGAGACTGTCCCGACTCCGACGCTCTTTTCACGATCTGACAAGCTTACACAAGCTGGAGGGATCCCGACAAGGAAGAATCTCGCCAGGCACAAAACTTTCACAGGGCAATGGTAGCAGCTCTTTTGGCACACGTCGGCGTTACAGTTTCGACTCTCGCAACTCAATGCGAGGTAGCGGTAGTGGAACCACTGGTTTGCCAGAAGGTGGAAGAGGATGTTGGCTTTCGCTCCAGATTCCTAAAAGGCATGCTGCTTCCAGGTTGCTCCCGACAACGACGACACTTGAGCCAATACCTCCGTCGCCCACAGCTCCAGAAGATGAGGGCGAGATTGGTCATATAACTAATACCGGCCAAAGTGGATCCACTAATAATAATATTGATAAGGATAATGGGGAAAGCCACGGAGAAGGAAAATTGCCATTTGCAAATGAGGGAAAAGAGAGCTTTCACCTTGTCAACAGAAGCGAACATAATGATATACCTCGTGAGAGGATAATGGGAGGCAGTTCACCAATCTGTGAGGATTTTTTCAGCATTGATACAATCGCTTGCTCCTCCAAACAAGCTCTCAGTTTCCTCATGGATGAATTGCTTTTTGAGCCGTTTCTCATTTTCGATTGTCTACAACGGGGAGCAAAATGGCTCATGGAGACACTGGCCTGGTGCTACTCTGCTTATTCCTCATCACAACCTATTGACCACAAGGGTAATAATGATCTCGATGTTGTCACCAAGACAGGATATATTACTTTGCAGTCCAATAATCTAAATGGCGAAAAAGGACACCTTGCATCATTATCAAAACTGTCATCATTATCGTCATCCTTACTGTTATTGTTATCTTCACCAGTATCTCACGTCCTCTCAGCCACTGTGACTGTCTCCCGGGAAACCTGGAATGTGTTTTGCAAATGTTTACATCGGTGGATATTTTACACTGAGCGCTTTCACCACTCCCATCTTTTTAACAAGTTTGTTGCGAGCGTTGAAAGCGGAAGACACACGGACGCGGGAGAAAATGGTGATGAGTTTGGAAGAAAAAGGAGTAATGATGATGAGCAGGAAAAGAGAGAGAAAGATGGTAAAGATCAAATGACAAATTATGCGGATGACAAAGCCCACCAAGACGACGATGAGGATGAAATCCGCACAAAAATGTCAAACGCACGTGTATCAACCGACATTCAGCTGAATTCATGGAGCTTCACTAGCTTGACGTCAAAACTATCTTGTTTCAAGAGGAGTATCTCAGAATGCCCCGTCTTCAAAGAGTGCAGTGTCATCTCCAACAGCCTCGTCGCTCTCAGCGCGTTGACATTAACAGCACTTGTTTTATTAATAGTCACGACATTCACGACAATGACTCTCTACCCAGGACTGAGGCAGCCTCAGTCCGTCTCTACATTGAACAAATCTCTGCAAAACGTTGAGCTAGGCAGGAATACAGAGGCTGTACTGCTGACTAATAAAAGAGAAATCGATACGAGGACTATCATCCGCGACTCCTTATCTCAGCGCAGGCAATACAATGGAAAAATTATTAGAAATCTGGAAGACTGTCAGAGAGACAGCATGAATGCAGCGAACTGCCAGGCATTCTCATTTGCATCTTGTTCACTTGCTCACTTCCAAGTCGCATCAAAGTTTCAATCTGAGCTGTTTCTTGTAGAGGACAAAAGGACTCTGAAAATTGGGCCACAAGAGTGGAAAGACGTAGATGAGGATGATGAAGACCAGAAACAATTTTCGTCTCGGCAATCATCATCATATGAATGTTTGCATTGGAATGCTAATAAAAATTGCGCATCAAATGATGAGCAAGACGTTGGTGGTGGCGGTGATGCAGGCAAAGCAGAGGCTGATGTATCGCGGGAAGCGATTGGTGACGACGTTCAAGAAACGTACGAGCAGGAGAGCCACGGCAAGGAGCAGGTCGAAAATGGAAGTGAAGGGAAAAAAGTGGTGGAGACGGAAAAACAAGTTAAAGCACGACGTCGATGGCGACAGCCGAGCCAGCAGGAGAAGAAAGGAGAAAATGTGATACTAAACGAGCAAAAAGTTGTTTCTCGGGCTCAGTTCAGTTCGGATAGTCAAGAGCAAGTCGTCTGGTCTGTGCTCTCCGTCCTAATCACTATCACCAGCTCCTCCTGCGTGCTCACGATACTCCTCGTGTATCTCTACCAAAGCGGTAGCAACGACGAGAGTTTCCCCAGCCTAGCTCATCATAGCTCGGTTATTTATTCCACCTCCAAAAATTCAAATCCTGATACTTATCCATCCACGCCCTCCAATTTTGGCAATCAACTTTATCCTTGTTGTCCGCATTGTGGGAAACACAAAAACAACAATTCAGTGCGGGTTTATGGACCAGATACAGACCAACCTTGTGACGTAGAAGAGCCTTGTTGTTGCAAAATTGCAGATTTTGACAAGCGTCGACCCCCAACAAGTTCCGTTCCCTCAAGTTATCAGTATACCCCAGTGGGACGAGGGACACAGGGAGTGACCTGGATTGACCCGACAAGACATATTACCGGATCACGAGCAACTTTGTCAATTGTTGGTACAAGTTATAGTGATAAAGAGAATTTGGCAGGGTGCCAATGCCGACAGCAGCCAACAACTTTGCCAGAGCCAATACAAAAACTACCAGATCAATACCGTAATCATCATCAGCACGTCGGTCAGGCTGAGAGGCAGTCACAGCCAAACGAAACCGGAGTGGTGAAAGTATTTGAGAAAAAGGAGGGAATAGAGAAGTCACAAAAGAAAACTTTTTATTCAGTTCCTCAATATTCGAGAGAAAGTGCATGTTTTACTGGTGGTAATACTCTTCAGACAACAACAGAAAATAGCAAGAGCCAGCGTAAGCACAGCTTGGAATCAGGGACCGTAACTAATAATGGAAGCCTTGTAAGGCCTAACTCCACGTGTTTTTCATGTCATCTTTGCCGTTACCCTTGTTCTGCCAACTCATGCGGTATCAGTACAAGCACAAAAACTCAGACTAATGATAGCCGTCATGAGCAGCATTATGACGTCAGTCGACTGAACAGCGAAAGAAAAGAAAACAAGTTTTCAAAGAGAAGCAGAAAAAATAAACGAGACGATGATTACCAGTTTTATGATAAGTGCGAATGGGAAACTGCAAATGGGGAGGCTGACGATGCTGGATGCATTGGTGTAGTGGTCCCTAATGGTTATGACGATCGTAGGACTTGGCAGGGTTGCAATATAAAAGAGGCTGGTGATTTTGATCCTTGTCGTGATGGCTTACTAACTCGTCCACGGGAAAATACTGTTGCGCAAGCGAATCACAGTTTGTTCTCGTCCTCCCTCCAACAAAAATCATCCTCACATGAACATCAACAAACATACTATTACTCTAATGGTGACCGTTATAAGCAACCAGATTGTGGAGTGACATTAGTGGAACCAGAGAAAGAATTATCATTGTTAACGTCACTATCAGCGAGCCACACGGACAGTTCTGGCTACGATAATCACTATTGCAGTTGTCATCAAGCGAAGTCGGCGACTTCGAACTTGACACAGTTGGAGCAGCACTGTTCTCGGTATTATCTTTACAAATTTTGTCAACCTGATAAAGTGCTCTTTCCCATTTTCTGGACAGCACTAGTGGTCGACTTCCATTTTCCTAATTGCTCTCCGCTTCTGCATGCACTTGTCCTAGGAGTTGCGATTAAAGTTATCAATTTGTATCACCATTACTGCTATTTCTCTCGGTTTCGTGCTCGGCGAGACCCGCCTCAAGAACCACTTGAATCTAAAAACAACAAACAAGGGAAAGAAAAATGCGACTGTTTCAACAGAGAACATTATAAAGAAAAGATAAACGTCTTTAAGGATTCTGCACACGCTGCACAGCAGGAGAAAGCAAGGACGACGGAAGGCAATGAAATAGAAAACAGTCAACTTAAAAGGCAGAGCTTGGCTAGTAGTGAACGCGACACAACTCCGTACCCAACTTCGAAACGTTCCCATTATCGTTATTATCATCTGGAACCACAAAAGCAGCAGCAGCATCCTCCTGCATTTCTTCACCCTTTCAATGGAAATCCTTACCGTCCATCTGCCAGCTCTTCAAGAGAAACTCATGTCAAGACCAGAGGCTTTGTGCAACGGCAACAAGAGCAGCAACTAAAAGAAACCAATTGTTCAACCAGAGTAGCCCAACTATCGTCATTACCAGCAGCTTTTTCACCACAAAGGAGCCAGTCCACCCAACCAACTCCACTCTCAAATCCTTCCCCATTACTATTCCATCCGCAGAAACGCAATTTGCTTGGGAGCTCATCGAAAATTACAATTTCACTCTGGCTCTACTTCATTCTCTTTCGCCGACTCGGCTCTGTTCTCCTTCTCCTCGAGAAGAGAATCATCACAGACACCTTTCCTTTCCTTAAACTCGTTTCAAATTTCTTTGTGAGCCCAAACGCATCGCAACTCTCTCTGTACCTTGTTCATTTACTCGGAATACTTGGGCTCTTTCTTGCGGAGGTGTGTATCTACAAACTAAGCCTTCGAGGGCATTTGTTTTTGAACCGGTGTTCTCATTACGAGCAAATAGGCAGCCAAACTGTTGAACAAGCTCGTTCATCCCGGCACGGAAATTGGTGTGTTCAAAACAGTTGGAGTGGATCAAATGAAAATTCTAATTTCAAAGTAACTCAAGAAGCGAGCATAGAGAAAGTAGGAGAAAAAGGAAATAGAAAAGATGAACCATATTCATTCCACTTGGAGAGGGAATCATTAAAGGAACAAATCAAATGTAAGTTGGAGCGGAGAAAGGAAGGAGAATACAATAGGTGTTGTGATAATTTGATCAGTTGCCAGCCTTCGAACGAGTTAAAAGATTGCTCTTGTTGTAGTTGTTATTGTTGCACAAGTAGGCAAGCCTGGACAAAAGACGAAAGTAGGCGATCAAACGAGACAAGCTTGATCAACAATGGTGAGAGAGAGATAACAAAAGAAAATTACAATTTCCACGAGAGCATCAAAGACGGAAAGGAAGTAGGAGGGAAGGAGAAAGTTGCTGTCTGCTGTTCTACTTTCCCTCGGACTCGACTGTCATCTGAATCATTTCCAGCATCTGGGACAACCTGTTTTTGTTCTGCTCGCCACAGCACCGCTTTTTCTGTCTGGGGTAATCACCACCTCCATCAAAACACGAAGGCTGGACGTGGTGAAAGTAGCAGTTCATTGTTATCCGAGCCAAGACAAACAAACAGTTTGGGCTCTATTCTCGTCAAAAGAAACGGATCAGCATGCAAAAGTTCTTCGAGAAAAATTGCTTTTTTGTTGCACGACAACAATCAGGACGACAAACTTAGAGCTAATGGTCCTGCTAGTTGTTGTAAAGTAAACAACAAAAGGAATTCCCAAAGGCAAAATAATCCTGGTGGTGGTGAAGCTTCTAATAGAGACACAACTGGAGCTGCTTTCTCCACTGCAAACCAACGGATTGAAACTGTTTGTGCAGCTACGAGAAAAAAGTGTTTACAGTTTAGGGATCCGCGGGAAGAGACAAGAATAGGAAAGGAAACGACGAAGGAAGCTAATAAAAGCTGTAATAAAAATCCACCGCCATTGTCGATCTCATCTTCATCAGTATGTCCTGACGGAGTAAACTACCGCAAGACGACACTCGCTCAAGTTCAGCGGGCTAGCAACAGTGCAACCGTCGTACCGAAACTCAGCGAAGCCGTACACTGCGCTGGTGTAACTCAGAGATACGCACACACTCAAGGCCTAGGTTCAGGTACACCCTGGCTGGAACTAAACGCTAAAAACCGAGGATCCACAACTGTGTCAGCAACTTCCGTGTTAGATTTAAGCAGCGAGGAAACCGAGGATGATTCCAGTAGCGAGTCAACTGAGTTGGGAAGCTTTAGTAGAAGTAGTAGTAGTGGGAGTCTAGTTCTCGCCGTGGATGAGCTTCCGGAAGACTCTGCACACAAGCCAGAGAAAAGGCCCTCATTCAAAGTAGACAACTACTGGCACCACCTCAATTCTTGTATAGAGGAAGAACAACTGGACGGGAATGACGACAATAATAACTACAACAGCAGTAACTCAACAGACGTCACAAGTGCAGATCTTGGAGAAAATAGCAAGGGAAGTAGTGAAGGGAGTCTGATTTTGAGTAGCGTAACGACACCAGTAACTTCCGAGTCCTGGCCGATATCTCCAGCCACGTCGTTCGAGTCGACATCCACTCCGGCAACATCTTCGTCCTCGTCGTGTTCCCTGTCTAAGAGCGCAGAGCTGGAGCCCGCTTCAAAAAGTCCGACAACACCATCCAGCAGGATTCCCAAGGGTGATGCATCAGGACAAGATGGGGGATTAACAGTAAGAGAACACAGTGCTTGTGCTTGTCATGGTGATGGTAGTTTTGTAAAGGTAGTTGGTGATGAAGAATTGTCATATTTTTTATACTATAATCATATCAATAGGAGTAATACGGATAGGAGTAGTCAAACAGGTGGATCTGAGTCTTGTACGCACCACGAGCAGGTCTCTGCGGAGAGGTCTCGGAAAGGTGAAAGTGACAAAAGTGAAAGGAATGATAAAGTGCAGATAAGATCAGGTTTGACAGCTCAAGCAAATGAAGATGATGTGCAGGTTAAGGAGAAAACTGACGTAATAGAAGATAGGGAAGTAGTTGTTCAAGAATTAGAGCTGGTACGACCACGTATTCCTAAATCAATATCTGCCTCTCCACTGGAAACACAGTTTCCCGCATCTGGATCTCCAAAAACGAATCATATGAATTGCAAGGGTTTGAGTAAAACACCATCAGGGAGTAGTGGTAGTAGCAGCAGCTGCAGCAAATTATTTAGGAGTGATGTTGGTACTTCAGGAGCAATTCTCTCTACAGGGGCCCGTAAAAGTAGTATCGGTTCTGCGGGCGGAATAAATCGAGTGCCAACGCCACCTCCATCATTGAGTTCCTCGCACACTTCGATTCTTGCCGGATTTGCTGTCAGCAGTGGACGAAAAACGTATATATCTCACAAGTACATAACAACGTCTGGGCTGACTGGGGGTGGCTCAAGCAATCCTAGCCATATTGCTACTGGAGACAGGCCCCGTTCCTGTGAAGCAGCACCTGTGCCAAGTAAAGATGGTGAGGAAACTGTATCCCAGTCTGTGCACCAACAGCCATTGGAAACTCGTTCAACATCTGAAAAGCCACCAGCTAGTAGCTCCACCACCAACATAACAATTCCGAAACCCAGTGATACCACGAGTTCAACCAGCTTGACGCCTCCATCTTCCTCAGTGTCCGCAGTTACTGGTACGACAGTCATTGTTGATGGAGGCGACAAAGCTGACGACCTAGCCGATGACGGCGCTGACAATAGCAGCACTAATACCCAGTCTCCACCTTCGTCTCAAATACCAACTTCTCTACCGTCATCCCTACACGCAAGCCAGCCCCTCGCATCCTCTCAGTCCTCGGCTGTCAGTAGTGGCAGCAACATATTTCCTTCGAACGCGATAAGTAGCAAACGCTTGTTTCGAACGGGTAGTCAGTGTTGTGTGAACAGTTCTACGTCGTCCTCTCCGATACTCCACTGTAATCAACCATCCACACCTCCCCAGCAACTTCTCAACAGTCACCCAATGGTGCAACACCAACTCAACAATCAACAGGGATCAATTGAAAAGTATTTGAACAACAAAATGCGACGCACGTCACTTCCAGCCGCACTCCCTGTCCAAAGGACATCCCTTCACCATGTAAGCATTTTTTCTTTCATATTTATCATTTTTACATCCATATTTGCTCCTAATTTTTTTTATCGTTCGGCTCGAGACATCTTCTTTTTTCACCTTTGAAAAACTTCACGATACGCGTGTACGATTTCTTGCTAGTAAGAATAAGTGCAATAATTCATACGCAAAAAATAATGTTGACTTGGAGGAAATGAAATGGATATGAGCTTAATTAACATATTCCTACATGCACTCACGTTATGTTTGCATGAAACAGAGTTTTGTTATGTGAGAAATAATCATTTCGCAAAACACAGACGACTACAAGGTCCATATTTAAAAAAACATCTACATAGTGTAGTGCGAGCTTTAAAATAGAGCTTAAAAATGTTTTCCCTACAGCATTCTCGGAGTCACATGTGCATGTGACAAAAAATGATTGAGAGTTGGAAGGCTAACTTCCTTCAAAATTTTCCACAGGAGAACTGCGAGTTTTCAACTGCCAGGCTAAACAGCTCCATCGATTTTCGTCGAGCTGCCAATGTTTTTACTGCTCGACTCTCAAACTGTTGGCAGAATTGCTGGGAGTGAAAGCAAACTTCTGGTAAAGGTGGAATCCTTTTTCGTATTTCCTGAAATGAGAATCTAAGGAGCTCTTTAATGAACCGTTCAATCAATGAATCCTATAAAAAATGAGCAAGTTGTGTGGGCAATAATAAAGCGCAGGATAATGCTCACGTGCAAGTTGACAACTATCGTCAGACAGGATAAACTCTTATAACAATAAAAATATTTTGATTGGATTCATGCAATTGAACGGATAGAAATAAACTGCAATTTTGTTGATGAAAAGGTACTGTTCATTACTGGAAATTATCATGAGTCTCTCATCAGTGGCTGCACAAGTTGTTTTGAGACTATCACAGAAACTGTTTTTTCTTGTCTGTTGACTCTAAATTAGGCATTCGTTTTTATAAGGCTGGGCCGAGAAAGTAATTTCTTGCGAGTAACCTAGGAAAACTGCAATACTGACATATTTTTCCGCTAAATTTTTGTTGGAGAACTCTACTCTTTCTCCATTCTCTGTGAAAGCATTACCATTTGTATGGGAGCGCACGCAATAAGCTGGAAAAAAAATGAATTGATCCCGAGCAGTTGGCTTTGTTAGACGTTTAGATCTTTCAACCAATTTTACTCCTTTCTCCTGTGTTTCCCCGTGGCAATGCTTGACAAAGACTCATTGCTCGTGGTGTAATCAAGTTACGGGGGGAAAACTGTCGGATGACGACGGTGACTGAGTAAACCGGCAATAAATTGTTATGTCTTCCATACGGAGATAATTACATTACTTAATAATGAAATAATACTTTGCTCACATATTTGCTCTTCGAGTTGGTTAGTTTCCTTCCTTTGGCTGTTTTGTACATTCTTTTTTTTCGTGTCTTCTCCAGTAGAAACATCTATCGCTCGTTTTCGAGCCTAATCAAATAATATAAATCTGCCTTCCTGTTTTTGAGAAAAGTAGTACACGCCTACGGTGTTCTGTGTGTATTAAGCATCATTTCTCACCGAGCTTCCGTTCTATGCCAAAGAGTGTAACTGCAGGAGACAGGGGCTTAAATGCGTTGTACAATTGTATAACATTGAATGCTGTATAATGTGATCTGAAACAATTGATGTTTGTTAGTTGTACGTACACGTTATTACTTTTCACTGATACAAATTTGTTATATTTTCACGAAGGATGACCTTGGCATGCAATCAGGAAATTGTGAAAAATAATTAATGCTAAAGTACCATATTAAAACGATACCAGGTTTTGGAGTTTTCAGTAGAGATCCCGTCTTTTTGTGCTTGCGAATATTTATTAACCGGAATGGCTTGTGTGACAAGGATTCAATGGGGTAAAACATATTTGGCTCGGGGAAAGTACCGCGAGCAGAATGCCTAATTGGGCATGCTTGTTGTAAGCTTAAACGGAAAAAAAAATAATTCAACCTTTTACGAAATATAATATTCGCAATATTTGGCGTAAGCCGCAAGTATGGAACCATACGAGATCAAATACCGTGGAAGTAATTGTATAACACTCAACATCAAAATTCAGTTATTGCGGTGGAGAGTTTATAATTTCAGTTTATTGCGCACAACGTTTTATTGATACAGCCGCCAGCTTTTTTAGTACCTGCTTGGTTGAAACACATTGAATTCAGTCGGTAATTGCGCATCAAGCGATTCTAGTGTAACGTTTCTCTTTTCTGTGTGTGCGTCATGTTTGAGTTTTTGCGTACATCACTGTAATTCATCATTTTCAAACTACTTAATTTGTCATGCTAATGGCACTTGAGAGAGACATGGGCATAAATATATATGGACATCCATTACTGCTTGGTAATATAAAGATCTCTCGTTAATATTGGATGAATGAAGATGAGAAGGTCACGTCTATAATTAATTCAAAAAGTTCTCAATGATCCAGGTAGCTGAACCATTCATTTCAGATAGCCGGAGCTAAAAGTTTTCTCTCTGCATTTCATGATGCTATGCAAAAATCCATATGTGGCGTCTTCCCACGTATAAATACTTGCTCTAATGTTTATCCAGTATGGAGTAGGGAAGATGTTGAAGACTAAGATAGAATTAAAATGAAATGGGGCATAGGCTGAGAAAAAACTTTGTACATTTCCTGTTCTTCTCTATTTTTAATATGGTTGCCATCATTGGATTGCTGCGCTCCGCGAGTCCGAGCTCTACAACACAAACTCTAACTTTAAGAATCATTCCATCTCTGTTTTTAAAAAAGTTTTTGGCAAACTTGGTGCTTGCTTTTCAGTACCATCAAGTCTCAATCGGTTGTGAAAGACAAGCCTCTCCTGTTTGCATTCAAGCAGTTAATGTAGTAAACTTAACCGTGTCCAACTGGTTTCCGAGGAAACACTTAATCATTTATGAATAGCTCTTCTTTTAAATTGCTTCCAGTACCGCTATGAACTTTCTGTGGACTCGCTTGTCATTTCCCCTTCTCCTGAAAATGACATTTCGAACTAATGTACTGTTTTGCATAAAAACATTTTTTTTCCTTGCGCTAACAAGTCTTCTAAAACGCGAGGCGGTTTTGACAGGCGCTTGGCGTCCCTTATTCCGTCTCCCGTCGTGTTCTTCCTCCATGCCGTCATCATTTTCGGGCCGTAGGCTTGTTTTCAAGTTGAAAGCGAGAAAGCGTTCCATAACATTTTATATTCCTGTCTCCTTGCTCTTGTGTACACATAACTCAGAAAATCCACCATGAAAAGATTTACGGAGCAGAATGGAGGAATAAAATGTATGTTTATGCGAGCTGTTATTCATTCGCCATTCCTCATTTTCCATCATGTATGCAAGATTCGCCCGTGCTCCAGAGGATTATTGCACTATTCCAGTAAAATGCACCGTGTCATAGCACCCACTTGGTGCTGGAGCATTTCACTCTAAAATGTTGTGTAACTTCACTACAGAAACTTGTGGTAAAAGCGGGTTTTCGAAAAGTTGTCAAGATAATGTGGTCATATCAACCGTCATTTGTTGTGTGGTATCCTCCTCGTCGACTATATTCCGTATTCGGATGAGAAATGGATCGTCACGATTCAGAAGGGACAAGTCAATCAAGTCATGTTGTACTGATAAAAGAGACCAACAGTTCCTGACAGAAACCAAATAAAAGGATTGGAAACGAGTGCAGACTAGATACACAGAAGATAGCTAGCAAAAATGTGCGCCAGCCTCTGATCATTCACGGCAAAATCCTTTTTCTCTATGCAATTTGTCCAACGAATCAGGATTACGCGCAGTTGTCACTTGAAAGATAGTTAAAATAATAGAAAACCTGTCATTTCGCCAAATTTTCCATCTTTCGCTGGTGTAATCACATGGGCACTGGAGATTTGCATGAAGTACACAGTTTTGTTTGTGTGCCTAGGTACATGGGATTATTTTCTCCTCTGAAAAGACTCACAGGGAATAGGGACATGACCAAGCCTGGCTTCCAGGGAAAATAATACAGTCACTGAAAGAAAAAGAGATTCAAGTCATGCGAGATATAGATATTCACGTACGATTTTTTTCTTTAGCATGCTTGATCCAACCAAAAGCAGTTCTCTAGTGATACTCATGTGAAAAGAAAAGTGTCAAACGGTTCAAGGATGCAATAAATCACGCTCCTTGGTTACACAAAAAAATTGCTCGCTGTAAACTCAATTCAAACTTCTATCTTCGTACTCACATTGAGCGAAATATAAACGAATTTGAAATTCCAACTTATACAATAGTGGGACAGTTTTCATATGTGTGTTTAAAAAACGTCACAAACCTAAAAGAATATAAGGTGCTCGCAAAAATATAGATGCGAATATTTAGGTTTCCTTCCGGTTGGCACATCATGCTAGTAATTTACTTCCGTTAAAGTGAGCTCCGCTTTTATCCAAGTATAGATAGGTTACTCTTACAAGATGATTAAACTCAGTCTTTTGGTTCAAACTGATTTACATATGAAAAAAATGTATTTTGACAAATCGATCATAGAGCGTGAACACTGTCAACTGTGACATATTCTGTTCCATTTAATATAGTAAAGGAACAGATTGATAAGGTTTGGCCTGTGAGAAAAAGAAGACACATGAAAGGAAAACAAGGTGAGCACAATAAGCGTCTTTAGGTACAATCTGCTCCAGAAACTTCATTTTTAAATTAAGTATTTTTTCCTCAAATCGATAACAAGAACAGCTATAAACCAGAAAAGGCTACTTATCCGTTAAACAATTCGGACATCTACTGTCATGCTACATATATGTTTGTACAAAATAGCTAAAACTTTTGTCGGAAGGCTATAATACCGGGGAGAGCAACACGAAGACGTAGCTGCCAGGATAAAATATTTGTTTTTACATGCACATATATTTTTGTGGTCCTATGGGAACAACACTCAAATCAATAGAGTAGGCAGCTTTAATAGCAGTTTGTGTTCTTGCTCTCTTCCTCTTTAGTAGCCGTATGTTTTCGGACTCGGCGCTCATCGAACGATCAGATATTACGTACGGCGACAAGGAGGACATTTTATATAATTTACCGATTTTTTCGTTAAAAATCCTCTCGAGTGTTATTGGTTGACACTTGTTTTAAGCAAACAGCAGCAAGGACCAACATCTTACTGATCGAGGCCTTTTTGGATGCATATGATGACTCTGATCGTCGTATTGCAAGGAGACACTACTTCTGTGATTATATTGAACGGAAGTCTCCTGAAAATTATTTAAAATCGCATGAAATGGGCAGGCTAAGAGTAGTTTTATAAACTACACACTAAACTTGCCTCACATTCTCCATACATTTTTATCAATTCCTAAACAAATAAACCATATCCTCATAAACAGGCTGTAAAAAGTAAAATTAATTGTAAAATGCGCATGATGCGTGTTTCACAGAGAGCCTATTTATACATAGATAACCAATCGTCCAAGTAACTGCCAAGTCAAGTAGCCAAGATAACTGCAGCTTTCATTGAAACGCAAGGAAAATCATGTCAGAATCATTATAATTTGGGGAAATACGAAGTCATTTCTTTTTTAAATGATGTAGTCCTAAGTCGAGCAGTTTCGAATTGTGGTATATCTTTTGTTTTTATTAAATAGCGAAAGCTGATGTATAAGATTGTAAGTGCTGTCTGTCCGTCCATCCGTCTGTCTGTCTGTCTGTTATCGCAAAATCTCAGAAACGCTATGACGTACAGACTTGAGACTTGGCACACTGGTTTTTATCATTAAGGGCATGCGTGTCATACAGTTTCAGAACAATCGGCCTAACCGTTTTCCTGATAATCGCTCATTACTGCTAATGTAATGCTACATTAAAGAAATGTCCACAATCGTAGTGCTCCTTGTTGCACAATCGAAGTTCTTCTGTTGCTGATTCGAAGTGCTTAGTCTTTTTGCAGATTCGAAGTGTTCCGCGTTCCACAATCGAAGTGTTCCACGTTGCACAATCGAAGTGTTACACATTGCATTGCTCTCGCCACTTTGCAAATGGGTACAACCGCACTGGATTTATTTCATATTACTATTGTCACACCGAGTATATCATTCCACCTGTCACTTAGTTTTTTGCAAACACTGCTCGGAATTTTTGCAGCAGCGATTTAAAAACCTGTGCATGACTTAAGTTGACCTGGTTAAACTGAATTTGGCGATCGATGCTTTTTATGAATAGAGATGGAATTTTAAAATTTGATTTCCGCTGCCAATAGCCATACTTTCTCCACGCCAAATTTTCCCTAAGCTGCTCTTTGAGGATATCCATACCAATACTCCTCTTTTTCATCTAAGCCAAAATATGACCAAACACATGAAAAATGCATATTTGAATCTTTAAAAATACGTTTGGTGCATATTTAGTCAACCGTTATATTCAAATGTATGTCGGTGAGACAATTTTGGTTTGAATTGACCTTTACCGTATTCTTCAAGAAAGTTGGACGGTCTCCAAGAGGTTTTGAAAGTTGGGAAACAGATGTTTTTGATTTTTTTAAATCATAAAACTTTATTATAAATTTATTATTTCGGCCAAGCGAAACAAGTTTTAGCCCTCTAGTCGCCTGCAACATTTTTTCGACTGAAAAAATGTACCAACAAGAACAAGATAAGCCAATACTTTGCTACATAATATTGGTTACTAATGAATGATTTACGATCAAACAACTAAAAAAGTATTCTTACAGAACCCTGGAGGTACGAGAGAAAAGTTAAGTTCAACAGTCTCAACTCATCAACTCAACCGAAGAACGCGTAGTCTGCACGAGAAGGTTCCAACGTAGCAGATTTTCTTCTTTTTTTGCTCAAGAATATTTTCATTAAGTTTGTAAAAGGTTGAAGGTGGGGAAATACGTTGGCGAGTTCTCAGCGGGAAAATGTAGGCATAAGGTCTAAGTTCCCTTCAGCCAGAGGGTTATGCTGTGATAAAGAAAAAAAATGATCAAAAGAAATCCGTTCCGGTGAAGAGCAAAGTTAATGAAAGGCTGAAAAGAAACAACAACAAACTCAAAAGCGGAGAAAGGAACGGAAGGTTGCTACTCTGTTTCTCTCACATACCTTTCTCATGTGGGAAAAGACACAAAATTAATAAGAAACAACTGTTGTGACAAATTCTTTGTGACTGCTATGCGAGACAGGAAAATTGCAAAAGTTTATGGTGCAACTCAATGAAAAAATTAATTGAAGAATCCTTCCGACAAGCCATGAATTCAGGATGGATACACATCTGAGTTGGCATGCATCAGAGAGTAAAGTTGCATTGAGTAAGAGACTTCGAAGAGAATCGTGTCTTTTTTTCTATTTCTAAATATGTCATCCACAAAAAACGCAAATCTTATTAAAAATTAAGGAGATTTTTCATGGGGAAAATAGCCACATGACTTTTTATAATTTGCAGTTGTGGATAAAAATGTAATTCAAATATTGACCATGCATATGCAATGGAAGACATACATTCAGTGGCATATGCATCAAGTCTTTCAAAGACTAAAATCTAATCAGCGTTTGTAAGACTCTACGGTTTTTTGCTTAAAACAATATTTAGCGTTGATTTCACTTAGCTAGCCTCTTTCGGCGTATGCAGGTAAAAGTTATATTTCTCAGATTCGTTCTCACCGAGTTCAATTTTGTGATGGTGAGTTTCGAAATGTCGTTAAAAGCAAAACAACTTTTAGTATCATGGAGAACTACCAAAAAAGTTTTCTCTGTTGCTTTTTGACGTAACGATATTTTCGTTATGTTTCTGGCTAATGATATGGGCTAGTGGCTAAGAGAAAGATAAGACACAGATATGATATGGGAAAGTTTACGAATGTTAGAGATATATATATCTGTAATAGAGTCCCAAAATAGTTACAACTTTCCAGTCACATAAAATGATTATAAATCATTGGTGGGCTTAAAAATTCCGTAAACAGCAACAGTGTTTGTTGCCTATGGGTAGTTTCACTGCATGTGTAAGTTTCATTAACTGTTAAAGTCGACATAAAACTGCCACCAGCGCCAGGAACTCAAATCACGGAATTGGAAGCATTTTAGACCATTCAGTGCAAGCCTATAATGTGTTTGGTTGGCCAGGTAAAGTGTGCTGACTGCCAGGATAGATCTGAAGGACTGATATAATGTTTGGTGACCTTATAGTTGTCTCAAAGGAGTATTCTCGCGCGGATCAGAGTATCAAGTAATTAGCTCATTACAGTAGTCTTCAACGTCGTCAACTAGTCGAGACTTTTTCCTGAATCCCTTTACTCAAAACATTGTATTGTGGAAGAGCTGCACCTGTGATGAATATAAAGAAGATGATTAGTATGCAACGGCATGCTATTCTTTTACAATTCACATCATACGTTATATTCGTCAGTATCGTTATTCCACCGCTGAACGTCCCACACCGCCCAGCCCTTTTTCATCGCGTACGTACATTACGTGCTCCAAAATATCCGGATGCTTCGTTCCAATTGTGGAGAGAGATGAGGACGCAATGGCACAAATGTGATTAAACTTCGTTCAATGTTGTTTGCCAGATGTTACAGTGATGGGAAATTTATTATGTAACACAAATATGTATCCTAATCCTTTATAAGTGGGCGCAGGCATATTAAATTTGGTGTGTGATTCCACCAGAAATAAAAAAACGTTGGCGATAAAATACGAGCTTGTTTTTTTGCATTCTCTGCAAAAGTCGAAAAAATACAGATTACTCCAAAGTTGATGGCATTATCAAACTTCGATCTTTGTACTAAGGTTTCTCACACATGTTGTCGGTCGCAGGCACAAATTCTGATGTTGGAACGCTGCCACTTCACACCGGCAGAATACTCTAGGAACTCCGATTTCAAATTGGTTTTCTAATGAGCAGGGTAATGAAACAAATCAATTCAAAACTGGTAATGTCTGTTAGTTATTAGGTATTTGGAATGTCCTTCAAATTCATATGCTGTGAATAGTGCAATAGAAAATGACATTATTACATTTAAATTGAGGAAACAGGGATGTGCATACAGCATACGTTGA
>VICI01000037.1:0-86569 GCA_019593645.1 Akabosia matsudoensis | reverse complement strand
CTAATTTTCCTCTCTTCTGCTTTCCGCCTAACGACCGGTCGACGCGACACTTACTTCTAACTGAGTAAATTAGCCGTTAAAACACGAAGATTTTAATTAACAGTTTACTTTATTCTATCGCCACTTTCTATCGACTTTTAACAGTTAGTTTTTTAATCAATTATTGAGCTTTTACTAACTTCCTAACAGTTTTAATTTTACAGTTAACAAAAGCTACAACATCTCGCTCTGGGCTCTACTCCGATAATAATACAAAAGGTTACGTGCTTGCTCCAGCTCACACGCAGTCTAAACTCATACAAAAAAAATACGTTCCACATTCGTTAGACGGAACGTCAGCCTAACGAATTCTCAACAACGGTTCAATTCAATTGTCTAGTAGTGAATAGTTAAAGACTTAGGATTTTTGGGGTATTACCATAGATATATAGTTACAAACAACTGTGAAACTATTAGGTAAAATTTTATTTTACTCGTTGTAGAATTAGTTAACCTGAAATTCCTCCTACCTGAGGCCATTTAATGTGTAGGTACTTGAATTTATAGTGGTACATCATCAACCGCGAGCGTAATGCGCCAACAGGTAACGCAATCGTAAGCAGTGGCCAGGTGTGGAAAAATCCTTAGTATTGTGTTGTACGACAAATGTCATGCCTTTAAAGTATATCTGGCAGCAGCAAAGTATATCAGTCAGGAGAAATCTGACACTAAAAGCATTTGAATTAGCACTTCAAGAAACAGTTGAAGAACACAGGAAACGGTTTGAAACCTGAGATGCTTTGTGTATGAGCATGTGTTTGAAAAATTAATGTGCAATTCACTCTTTTATGCCGTTTGATTTCTGGAAACTGTCTTGAAATAGATAAATATGCACTTAAATTACATGTGCTAATACTTCAAGAAGCATTCGATGGTGAATAGAAAACTTATAATAATATCAAAATTAATGTCATAAACTATGGTTTTTATTTTATGGTTTCTTTATAATCATGTTACTTTTTTAAATACTGGAGGCAATTCAAGCTTCCTGTCGTATTCACTAAAATTGTGGTAGCACTAAACTGTCTCGATGAAATGGTTCACGCGACTATGTCCAATTCATACAATACACATACTTTTTTAAACAAGGACTCAATAGAGCTGCCCTAGATTTTATAAGTATGTAACCTGTTTTTAGAGCTTGTCGCAAACACAATGGAAACAGTTAGGCTCGCTTCATTAACAAAATCGTACCTCCAACTGCTGTAATTTACATTCTCTACAGAAATAACCAAGAATTGTTGCAATCATTCGCATTTCCAAAACAGACCTTTTATCTAATCAGCATTTCATCATCTCAGCATGAAAAAATGCGTCTCATGGTTTCCAAGAACCCTTATAAAAACATGTAACTTGAAGGATTCAAAAAACTTAGTTGAAACCATTTTTTTTTAATTTTGCCTTCTGGAAAAATAAAAAGGTCAGTTCTGCCTTGCGAAAGCTCATATTATCATGACAAGTATTTCCTATTCTACCATACAACAGTACAACTTTCTTTTCGTGTGCTATATTGAAGTATCATCCTTGTTAATTTTTCATTCATTTTGAGCTTTGGACCTTCAGGGTTACAAGATTATAATTAACATTCCAGTAGAACGTTAGACCTACATAAGTATATGCTTTAGCATTACATAAAACCATAGAAAGAGTACACAATTTAAATGCAGCATGCGCTTACTTAGTTTTTTAAAGTATCAAATGTTAGTCTTAGCAAGCCACATATTTTTCGGTGAACCGCATCCACATAATGATCGTCATCGTAATAAAGCACAGTGTCGGGGTTCCGATTATTTTGCACCGTTTTTAACTCCGTTCTTCAAGATAATATGAACAGCCTGATTTAATGAGCAGACAAAAATGTGCTGCTACCTTTCTCTTACGTACTTTCTCTACACTGCCACATAGTAAATAACGGCTATTCAGGTAACAGAAAGAAAAATGAAACACAAAGAAAGTACTTTCAGCTCCATCATGAGAAATTGAGGGAGCAACACGCTGTTTTTGTTTCTTGAATCCATGTCACGTCAACGTCCATGCATGGAAGCTTGTTGGGCCTCATGTATGGCCTACTCTGACAAAGAAAACTCCAGAGCTTGGAGAAAGGTCGATAAATGGGGACCACGAGTACGAACGTTACCGGAGAAACCGGTAGGTTGTGTTTTATTACACCATTTTCCCCTGTGCATAAGCCAAGATAGTGAACACGAACCGAACACACAAACAAGTACAAAGCATACTATTTTCCTTTCGACGTGCGTTTTCTGACTTTTACTTTAGTTCGAATGAAGATTGTGTAGAGCCGGTAGAAGGATGCTCTGTGGCAATCGAGCAGTTTCATATTCCGAACCTTCGCTTCTATAAAATATATCTCTCCACGTGCACAACCCTTCTTATAGCAAATATCCGCCTGTTAGAAGTATTCATATATGTTTAACTCATTGACGGGGGTGTTCCGCATTTTCTCACATTGTTTCAATGTATTTTTCTCGGTTCAATCATAACGCGTATCTTTTTTATCTTAGTTTAACCGAAGACCACAACCAAATTTCAATGGAACCGATATTTATATTCCTGTGCAGGCCAGAGGGAAGTTCATCTCTCCTTAGCAATTTCAAAGAGCCTCGAGGACTAATCATGAATCTACGGACTAAAAGTAAACCGTATATTTCTACGCGTTTTCGGCTAGGGAATTGGTAATACATCAACCATTGCATAATCGCTTATGATACAATCCGACATGTGTGCATAATGTAACGAATGACTATACACTATACAGTGTTACTACGTGAAGATCTTTGCCTTCCTTTGAAAGTGTGGGGCCGAGGTGCTCCGACAACTTTGCATTCTTATGTTGCTACATGGACGGGTCAGTAATGTTTCTGAATTTACACGGCAGTAGATAAACTGCATGATCTGATTCCATTCCCGTACATGCTGCTCATGGGAGACACGAGTGAGAGAGAGAGAGAGAGAGAAAAAAAACCTGTCTCCATTGTTGAGCTTGTTCTCCCTTTCTTTCTCCCTCTCTCCCCTGCTCACCTCCTATGTTTCAACAAGAATAACAAAGCACAGCAAATGTTTACCGCACACAATGTATGAAATGTTTCTTACCCTGACAATGTGTTTTGCCAAAGCAAATGCCTCTTTTCTTGTCGTTGTCACGAACCAAAGCCGTGTTGATTGTTAGATTGTTCATGTTTCTCCTAATCAAAACTTACAGCGGAATCGGTCGCATTGTATTTTGTCTGCGTCTGTGTTCTTTTAGACTTCCAAGCAAAGCCTAAACCGGCAGCCATGCGGCCGTGATGCCGATTTCAATTTCAATGGCCAGCCATACGTATCTCTTTTTTTTAGCATGGACTGGTGCTGTAATTACTCGAAAGAACGCTTCATATTCTAGGGTCTTGAAGCGTTAAATGGTCGGGTGTCATATACCTTTTCTTCAGTATGCGTGAACTACAGTCAATAGACGATTGCTATCCTTCCTATTAAAGCTATCCTGCTATTAAGACACCAAAAGAGAATAGCACCTACCATTTACGCTGCTTAGCTAGAGGGCAATAAGGTTATATTACATGTTCCAAAAGCAGTTACTAAAAACGAGAGAAACGGCGAAAAAAAATTTAATTCACCATTCTATACATTATCTAGCGCAAGGAAAGGAGGACATTGCTCGGAGATTGTATTATGACTTTGTTTCTCGCGTTTGAAGGGCGCCATGCTCATACCATGTGCTACTCCCACAGCACATTCTATCAGTCAGCTCTGTCCTATACTGCTCACTGGTCGCTGCTTTGGTACCGACGATGCGGACTACGTCACTGAATACTTAGCCTAAGTGTGTTCAGGCAAAATAAAGCATTGGTGCGCTGGTTGGTGCTATTTAGGAACCGTACACAAAATGAACGCAACAGTTCTGGTTCTTTCGAAGGTGCTTGCTGTCATAAAATCCTACAGTACAGGTCGCGCAGAATTGTAACATTGTTACAGAAGGCAGAACAACAATACGTTCTGGCATTAGGGGTTCTGTTCGTGCAAAAGCAATTGTAATGTGTAGTAGCGCGACGCTACCAAAGAATTGATTATTTGACTGACGGAAATATATTACCAGACCGAGGAGCTTACCCGGATGATACAATTCTGGGGAAGCCGATCCTACAATTTTGTGATTATTACACATATTCTTTAAGCCCGGTTACGAACACTGTTATACACACGCAAAACACTTCGGCTGATCAAAACGAACATTTTAATACCGCCTTGGATTGTTTTGAATCAAGATTTTTTCTGCAAAACTACTTTAAATCTCAAATTTAATTATAATAAAACCTTGATGGAATAATCAGTAAGGCATGTAAATGTTGATCATCTTGCGTCGTGCAATAGTTTGATTAAAACAGGACAGGATAGCAGGACAAATCTATATTATGATTACAGCTTAAAATTGCAATTACTTTATAAAAAATGGCAGCATAAGAGTTAGGGAAAGCACACGTGCGAAAATATTTTGATATACATTTTTAAAGGAGTTAATTTAGCAGAGTTACAGATCACTGATATTCTATGTAAAACTTTGTATGCTTCGGGTCCCTGTCCAACTACTATGATTTAAAATCTATATCGAAAAGTCTCTCATTTTATGCAAGGTCAACAAAATGTTTGGAGACTCCTCCGATGCTACCTTTACAGCGAGAATCTATGGGATACGTAACAGTTGTTTAGTTCACGAGAACTGCTGAAATGAGAGATGATTTCGACGGGTGAATGAGCTCGAATCGATTTCGCATTACCATTTTTTCTTTTAAAGGAGATTTTAAAGCATAATGATGCATTAAATAGGCGCGAAGATGTACAGGATGACTTGTTTTAAAGAGATAATTCGAAGTTATTAGAGATATGGATAGAGTTCGTAAGTTTTAATAATCTTCTATGTCCTACCTACCTATATACATACCTATGTCCACACGTATATATTTACGCATAATCGGTTATATCTATATACAGTGAGGAGAAAAATTCGTCCTGTTGAATCTCGTTTCCACAAGGAAAATGTGAACATTAGTACGTTTTTTGCTATTATGTTTTAACCTTCACAACGCGGACGATAAGGCCAATAATATGGATAAAGCGAATCTGGATTTTTATAGACTTACTGGAACTGAAACATGTACCCTTCAAATCGGAATGGGTCACAAGTTTTAAAAAAAGTAGTAAAAATGTTCAAAGCACCGAAGACGTATGAATTATATTTGCTACAGTTGGCCGGAAGCTCCTGTCTCTTCCCATTCGTGCCTCTTTTTCACTTAATTGACATTCCTACTGGCGAAAGAAACTTAAATCTGCATAGTTCATTTGCGGGATATGTGACGAGAATTTACTTCTGTAATTGGTGGGCTGACAATAAAGTTAGACAGAGAGGATCTTCGTTGTCTTTTACCATGCATATTTGAATGTGGACGCACCCGGTCCCTGTCACCTTTTCTCACTATTATACCCGTGCGTGTTTGTTCACAACTAGAACGTATCTATACACGCATCACCAGTGTCATATATTAAAATTTTTAAATTGGCATAGTTTTTTGTTACTAGATTTTAAAGCGGAATTAGGATCTAAAGGGGCTGTTTAAATTTTTATCGCTACGTTCACTCCAGAATCCTGAGAGGTTGCAACGTGTACGTTCACCTGGTGCGGCACGAATATGAAAAACTTTCGATCCGATCCGATCGTAATTCAGATATGGCCATGCACACTTCCGTTTGCATTGTAATCTCTTCCACTCATCGCATTTCCTTATGGTGTATGGTCTCGTACAGGTAGTTGCGTGTTTTATTTTATATTAGCATACTGAAATGTGGTCAGAAGAAATAACTGACTCTTGACAAGGTTTTTATGGAAACATTTTCTAGCGTAAACTAAATCCCCCTTCATTTCGTACAAAAAAACTTTCTCTCAAAAGCGGGTAAGCAATTTAACGAACTAACGAGACCAGTGCTAATTATAATATTCAAAAATGAACATAATGTTGATCATTCTTCATGATGAAAGGGATATTAATCTGAAAACAACAACGGGAAGATCGGATAATAACATCCAATAATTCAAGTACGGGAGACCTTTGCATGGACGATAAACTAAAACCTGAGCTAATGCGAGAAATTCTACAGTTGGTCATTCCAGTAAGTGAAAGCCAGTATTGTAGAATGGTTACATTTCAGCAGTACTTTCAACATAGCGTCAATTTATCATGGCAACGACTTTTTGTTGAAATGGTCCGTCTAGTATTGTGCAGATTTAAATGATGGATTTTAATAAGGAAAGTACACGTCTTTAAAATCTCAGGTTTGAGTTAGGTTGATTACATTGAAATCGTATTTAAACAGTTGTAAAATGGTGTAAGCAACTTTTTTTAATTATTTTCAGTCAAGCTAAGCGTTACTCGACGTAAACCGAAATCTTTCGTAAACATTCTTCCATGTATGCCTCTTAGCGGATGATCTGAGTCGTGTACATAAAAGGAAGGGAGGAATATATTGTGTGACTCAAATGTTCCGTTGATTTTGTGTGGGCACCTGTTTGCAATAAGTCCCTTTTACGCATAGTACATATTTGTATATCGATCAGTTGAACGTAAGTTCTTTAATAATTTTTACTTTTGTACTTTGGGATCATTTTTCCTGAAAACGGTGCCCATTTTGATCATCACTATCACTATCATCTAGGAAACTGCACAGCAGCAAATCCATACAGCAAAAACAAAGAATTTATTGCGTCGCGTTGGCTGTGCCCTACTTATTCATTGATATAATATTATGACTTTTCTTGAATGGCAAGCAATCGTTTAACGAGCAAAGGAATTAAAGTTTTATGTATTTTTTTGCATAGCTACGCATTTCAGAGAGACAAAATTGCTTTGCCAGCAAAGATAAGTATTTGACTTGTATTTTTTGAACACAATGCAGTAGAGATAATATATGGGATATGACTTATTTTCGAGTTACATGGACAGGAAAACAGTACAACAGTGCGTACCGCCGCCAAATTAAAAGGAAACAAACAAATGGTTGGCTTCTATGAGCTGTTTTTGGTAACACCCGTGAGGAAAAGTGTATAGATGCAAGAGCTCCTTTAAGCCCTTGCAGCACTTTTACACTTTGTTGAAAATAAATAGAAGCATGCTTTGCTTAATCATCATTAGTAAATGATTTAACATTGTAGTATCATATACGTGGATTTATAGAAGAAGAGAATTTTTTTGTTTAGCCTAGTATACTTGTGCGAAATTTTCAACTCCTTGACTTTATTGTATACAGTTTACCATCAGATCTATGTCGAATATGTCTTGATTCCAGTTATCACCATTCAGAATCCGCAAATATTTTGAAATTGGGATAATACGACAAACTTTTTGAAAGTGTAGTCTACATTCCTGATGTTGGTGAGAATGGAAGAGCTGGCAAATATCAGGCTTGCAGGCATTCTAACTTGGCACTTAGGTAAATGCCCCAATAATGGCACATACTCACTAGAGCACTACAAATAGTCATTATTGGAAGGTTATGCGAAGCATGTCTACGTCTTTTGGCATAAGTAGTACGACTAAATGCTGCATATAACTGAACTGAGGGTTAACACAAGAGCAACAACAGGTCGCAAACTCAACACCTGCGCGATGCACATTTTGCAAGCAGTGCCAGCACTGCATCGTGTCAATAAAAACGCATACCGCACAAATAAATAGGGTAACAGCATATTACCGTTTACAACTCATTCCCACTCCCCACCTACGTTTTGTAAGATGAGTCATGTGTCATGAATGGAAACCACTTATTTGGCCATTTACCTCGCCCAAAGGAGCGCTCACAAACCGTTTGGTTCGCAAATCTTAATGCAAGGATGGAAAAAACACGTGATGCAATAATAAAGATTGTTGACGAAATATAATGTAATAAATAACTCTGTTCAGGAATACTTTCAGTCTCGCCATTTTCTTGTTCTGACTGACTTGTTCATGCTGAAAAACCTATCCAGTAGGACGACAACCATTTCCATCTAAGTGTCAGGCATATGCGTCCACTTTTGAAAAAAAAACAGCACGTTCTACCTCGTTTTTTTCAAATGTTTACTGCACGAAAAATTACAGTGTATTCTTAGATTCCTCCGACACAAAACAGGGTATGGCAAATACACGTAGTCTGTAGTTTGAAATGAATTATTGTTGAAATATCTCAAAGGATCTGTTCTCTACACCTGGGTGAAAGCTAAGTTTCCATGGACGCATTACAGTAATTTAACTAAGCAGTTTCTGCCATATGTTGATATTTAGGTATTCATGACTCATGTCAGTCATGCATCTTTCTCATTTCTACTTGGGTACGTTATACAGACATGTACTTTATACGATGCTTGCACAATAATATTCTTTACATTTGCAGGTGACATGACAGGATCAAACTGCACTTGAGTAAGCCAAGATGCCAAATAGAACGCACAGCTTTTTTGGCCTTATGAGCATTATAACTATCTTGCTATATTATTTTCCTCCTACAGTATTTTTTCCTTTTACTTCATTGAGAATAGCAATAAACCACATTTTTATACTCTCGTACGTGATCCCACTTTAAAATGGAGGAAGTTCCTACAGAAACATGCGGAATGTAGAAGTTTCTAGTCAAATTGAATGAATACTCAGATTGAACGAAGGAAAAAAAAACTGTATTTTTCTTTACATTGTGCATATAGGTTCTTACACCACAATATTGCCTAAAATTGACTACTGGCATGCGTACAACACAGCCCATGGCAAGGAGGAAAATGTAATGTAGATTACGGTGACGGTAATAATAGAGGATACAATAAAAATAAGGCTGATACTATGATATGATTAAGGTAGCAAGTTACGATGTACATATTTGTTTATTGTGAATCTGGCATTTTAGGGGTAATGGTGATGGTCAGAAACCACGTGTACTGCTGTTTATTCGCTCTCACGAAAATCACCACTCGACTGACATATCGTAAGAAAAGCATCCATGCTCTGCATCTACAACTACATACCACTTAAAACCGATGACTTTCGTACATGAAGCTGTATGAAAGCTCCGACTAGTTATATTACAGTACCTAAATTGAGACTAATTTAATTAGCCCTCTCGATATTTATAGTGGTTCGTAGCATGTGTTGCGACATGGTGTAGTATTCTCTGCCAGATTCTGTTATCTTTTGCTTGCGATACCATACAGTGACTAATCAAGTTGGTGATTGGTTATGATGATAATTTTTGATGAGCTCAGGTAAGTATGTATTACCTCATTTGAAACGTTCAGCTAGATCCTAAGTTAGCAAGGAGGACAATAGATAACATTGAATGAGTAGTAAATATTTACTAAATGATATCAGGAAAACGGCAACATGCTTGTGGAACGCCGTCATAAGTGTTATAAGAAATTGATATCTAAGCAATGAGTAGTCGCCAAATTGGAGTAAGTTGTACGTTAGGCGATGTAAATATATAGTGTAAAAGAAAACAAGAGAACCATGTGTCTAATGTCTAATAGTTACTCTGTCCATAACTGTTATATGTCACGTACAAGTTACCATCCTCTTAGAAAATGAGCATCATCAATGTGCACCACTTTGTAGGTAACAGCAGCTTCTCGTGTATCCAACTTTCGTTGACCTTTTTTATTCTTTGCGTAAGTTTTTGTTTGGTTTAAACTTGTCGAATATGACTTTTTTACAAGTAAGATAACTGTACTTTGCGTAGCTCAATTCATGTACCATGAATAATACATTGTACGAGTTAAACGAGTGCAAAAAGTTTTGCGTATATTTTTAAACAGGATAAAAATCGCATCAAGTTTGTGAAATAAAAAGAAGAAGAATAACAGTGATGGATAACGTTTCTTTCTACGTTTTCCCTAAGCATAATTTTTCGTAGGGCTATGTACACAGTTGAAGTACTACATAAACATATTTCTCTTTTTCGAATTGCGGCAAATATGTATATACTGTACTTGACTAACTGACTAATCAGAATCCCACTAAATGTGTAAAATAGTTCACGCTTATAAGGAAAGATTTTTTTAAGATCACATCATTACAGTGCTGAGAAACAACCCTTTCATAAATCAGAAATCTGTTAATAAAATGACAGTCACGAAAAACAGCAAGCTGATGGTGATAAGACACCTGCGAGTAAGCTGTACAGTTTGGCAGCGTTTAACAATGGAAACATTATGCAATAAAACATTTGACGGTTCAATTTTTTTTTCATAAAATGGAGAAACATTATTTGTAATTAGAACCTTTTACAGTGTTACAAACACCTGCATGGAGCGCTTTCATTTCTTCGGTTTTCTGCAACTTTTCATTTACGAGTACAAGTTGTTATTTTTATTATAACGTTGTGGTGGTCATATGACGAATTCAGTTGCAAAAATAAACGCTGGTGATGGGATAGTTGGCAAGTAGAACTAAAAACAGAACATGCATTCTATCGTCGCATTCGCATTCAGTTCCGAACTCTATAGCTCGTTCAAAAAGTTAGCATAACATTTCCCCAGAGTAACATAACTATACTCTGACTCATGTATGAGCCTCATAAACTCTACATTAGCAGCTGAGATTTTGCATAGGAATTTTGTAAGGATAAAACATGGAGAAACAAAACCATTGTTTGCACAGTTTTGATAAAAATAATTGCTCCAGGTTTCAAGTAATATGATTACTTAAACGCATCCATTGATACATTATCAAATTACTTACCGATGCTGATTTCTCGACATTTATGCAACATTCATTTGCCGAACTATTACAGCATCCAAAAAGTTCTGAGAATACTGTTGTACAACTATTCTAGTGCACCGTTTTTACGCAACATGAAGACAGTTCCGTCAGAAGATGTTTCGAAGCCACAATCGTTCTGCTTTTCATGTAAAAAAGATATATTCTGAGTATTCTTTATGAATAATATATGACATATGAATCAACTAACCTTTAAATTAGTACAAAAGTCTAAATGACGACAGCCGGAGCAAAGTAGCTAACAAGTTAATAAAAGGATTCTTCTATTAAAATGCAGTGGACTTTGGACTACATTAAGCACAGTAGAGAAATTGCAAAACGAGCAAGCAGTTTATATAGAGCAAAGGCGAAATGTCAAGAGAAAATTGCACTTTTAAAACATAGCTTCGTTACTTACCACGTGCTTCCACCTCTGCCTGGTACTCCAGAAACTTGGCAGCTTCGAGAAGTGTTTCCAGTCCCATTGTTAGCAGTTCTGTTGGTACAATATAAGCTGGAATGAATACTAGTTACATTTGCATGTTATATACCTATTATTATTCTCCGCCATACACTGTTAATAAAGTCACACTCATGGAGACACAGTGAGCTAAGTATTCACTTATCGTGTATTCTCTCTTTGTCTTTTTATGCAATGTAGTTTAGGAGACAACTGGACTGCTTGTATTTGCTTGTGAAAAATGTAAACTTAGGGTATGTATGTTCGCTTAATTGGAACGTGATAATAAACAAAAAAACGGACGAGACAGATAGACTTTACTTGTTTGATATTCGTCTATGGAGTTAGTCAAAGGTAAATACAAATGAAAAGGGTATGTTGAAGGAATATAACAACTGAAGCTGTTAAAAATCCACTGGAAACATGTAATTTTCGGTCTACGCACATGTACATTATGTGAGTATGAGTCATTTCATACCATAAGATTTTTTTTTTGTTTTTAGTCGATTTACTTCAGTTCTCCATTAAGTATGATGATTTATGCTGCTCACTATGAAAACAACAACACTTTCGAGCGAATTACTCGTGGTATGCTTCGAGTTAACGTAGCCAAAAGGAAGTTCAATTTGCTGGAGTTGCTGTGCAAAATTTGGTTACAGTCCTCCACACGAGCAAGACACAACTCTGTGAGAAGCAACAGCAGTATTTTCGTTTCATTTAGCAATGCGACTCTGATGAATACTATAGTGGATGGTGCCAACGAACTGTATAAAACAGTGTCGTTAAAGTTTCTGTCGCATTAGTGTGTTTTTTATAATTTTTCTAAACACATTGAAAAAGTAGACTACTTCTGCAGAATCGTAGTTTATACCAGGCGAAATTTAAAGCATTCACAATTGGGGTTTGTGCTTAATCATTTGTTTATTTGATGGAAGGTTACCTTGTTACCAAATCATCACTGGAAGTAACATAAATTGCTATAAAGCGCAAGGCGTGCGAGATATGTGAAGTAAACTTTCACTTCGAAATTTGGGTTATACATAAATGAATACGATGACGCATTTGTTGAATTCGTTTGAATTCATCCAACGTTTAGCATCCATGCCACACTTTGGATTCGAATGCCATATTTACTTGATAGGGATCTTCTTCATTCTTGGTTAATTTTTAATCTCTCAGCGAAACGAAATAAGGACTTTTATGTCCGGATTGACTTCTAAATAATTGATCATGTTTACAAGCACTTCTTTTTGTAGCTGTGGTGATGCAAATATACTCATTGCATGATTTACATACGTTTACAGGAGATAAAGCTGGATTTGTTTTGTGTGCTTTGCGCTAGTATACTTGAATATTTGTTGCAGAATTTGTAATTATAAATCCGTTTAATCGTGTGTTTTTCAGCCAGAACTCAAGTTTCTATCCAATGATTTTCGGATGACGTGTAGAGGGAGAAAGTCATGAAGATGCTTTTCAAAGCACCAGCTTCTTCTTAGCAGACAGAGTAAGATTTTTTTAAATGCTTCCCAGCCAACGTGGCCTGCTCGTGCAGATCAATAAACCTCTTTAATCGATGGAATCCTTTGCTTGCTACGTTAGTTTCTTCGGCTGGGTTGCTTACCTCTTCTCTGTTGCTACTTTTTCACTTATTCTAGCATTCACTCAACCAACCAAAACGAATTTTTCCCCTCGCTGTACATGCTACCACCGCACAGCTCTGTTTTTTACAACAATGTATGAAGCCAAATACAAAACGGCAATGCAATGCAAGCTCATGGCGATGTGTGGTGGTGGCGGTGATGGCACTGCTGCTCTGTATATAAGTTCGTAGATATGGGAACGAGAGGCGTACTTTTCCGGTGATTACTGCTGTAGATAGTTATGGTGGGGTATGCTTCGAGCGTGGAAGCATACTTCGTTCTTAATCCAAACTTTGGTATTCTTCCTTGTTCTTGCGTCTCTATCCTGTATTGCGTCTTGGGACGTGTTTCTAGATCTGGCATGCAACAGCCAAATGTTTACAAGAAACCTGTATGGCAATCAAAATGTAACCTGGCCAGGCGTGTAATAAATAATGGTTTGTAGTAATATGCCGAATGGCAAATTCTTTGAAAATGGCGTTAATGCGCTAAGGAAATACTGTATTTACTACATTTTACTTAGCGTGCGCTCTAAGAAACAAGAAAATTGTTTATTAAGTTTTAAACGCAGGGGAAAGTTGAAGCTGTCAAAATGCACTTTTACTCGTTCCTACTAACTGGGATTGAGTGAGCGGTAGGGGGAATACATTATGAGCAAATGACTTGGTTACGTTGTAAAGGTATAAACATGGAAGGGTGATGTGGGTATTTCAAAAAGGGTTTACTGAAGTTTTGCTAACGGAAAACATGTACAGCTCCCAACGAGTAAGCTCCAGTTTTGTTAATACTACTTGAATATTTGTTCATCTTCGGAGCATCCTTGACGCTTGTGGTCTGTGCAAATAAATCTGCGATCCTGAGAATGAACTAGCGTTCAACTTTCTCACAGGTCAACGACTATATTATACTGGTTTTCATACTAGTTTATGGCTTGGTGACTACGTGGCGGACAAGATCAACAACATACAAATGCAGTCTTATTGTCAAACGTGTGTTCATACAGCATAGCAATAAGTTATTCAGTAGAAGTTCACACAGAGCTCTTTGAGAATTAAATTGTTCCAAAATTTGAGTCGCGAATGGTTCCAAAGAAACACGATCTTCTTTCATGGGCTACTTGAAATGTTCTCTCCGCTGTAATGTTTTTTCAATCACAAGTTCAATTTAATACAAATGCAACTTCTGTGTGGATGACTAATCGGCAGCACGAAAGGAGCTTAAGATTATTTACCAGTTGGATAGGATAGTGGTAAGTGAAAAGAGAAACACATTGGACATAGGCGACTGGTGTCTTTTTGAACACATCCTTAAATACAGCATACAAATTCAGATGAAAAATAGTATGACTTTAGTGCAAAGTGTCTGAAAACTAATAATATTTTCCCAATGAGACATGAGCTCCAAGTTTACACGCCACGACAATTAACAGATAGAAACACCATTTGCTGGAAATTGGACTTTTACACTTTTCAAGAGCTCCCTAACGTGCTAAAGTGAAAATAACGCTGTTATTGGTAACTAAATTTCACAGATTCCTGTTGTCTTTGGTACACACAACACGGTTGACGGTGCTCATGATGAACTACATATGTACATTACTTCCCTTTTTTCTATAACACTTGTATCTCTATGACGTAATTAGATTTGTATAGCTTCTCCTTGAAAAGGGCCACTTATGTAATTATAAATTAGTTGTGATCTTGAATGTTTCAATTCAGTCTAAAGTGACGAAAGTACAATCGTGGTAGTTTAAGCATGATTTAATTCTGCATTTTATTGCCATATTAGGTTAAATATTGCGAAATATATTGGATACACTGAAAGATAGAGATTTTTCAAATACAAAATTGTACACCACTTTACGACATTTACTATTAAAATATTTTTGTGTAGAGGCTACTATTGAAACTACACTGAAATCTATACAAGCATATGAGCTGCGGAAAATTCTTTGAAGTGTCTTCATAAATGATGATCTTCATAAAGCATGATCTTCTCTGGGAACAGTTAATAATTAGGCTGACGATAAACTCATGCCGCTGTGCTATGCATGTAGGCTAAACCTGAGTGTTTTTTGCAATGTCAAAACCCAGCACACACGTTAGTCTTCTACGTGTAGGATGGATATACCAGATTTCTCGACTGTCAAACTTGCACATGTGTTGGCTGATATGTGTTTAACTCATTGTAAGTTCGTTCTCCGTACTGGGAAGCGTGATGATTGATCAGTAAATATGGGTAGATGGTCATATATGAAGTATGCCATGTTTTTGTGTAGCTTACGCTCAACGTGGTATTTTGGCCACGACGAGCTAGCGAAAATTTGACTACGTTGTACACGTTATAAGCGATTACGTGTGTAAGTCAATGAATTTGATGGAGGAGAGCGTAGACATTCAACTGTTTCTAATATAAAAATGTACTTCAGCTCGTAGAGATGATTATGACGCTATATCAAGCTGTTTTTTTCTGAATCCTACGTGGAAAAGAAGGGTTGCTCGATGTTTTCGCCTTTTGCAAAGAAACTGGCTGTTTTTGGATGATGCTATGCTACACAGTATAGTTGTTGTGCTCTTTTTTGTTGCTTCCCTCTTGCTATACACACGTTTTTCCTGTGAGATGATGAGTATTCTAAGGTGACATGACTCTACTCTCGTAGTTGACACGACTCTACTTGCATATTTTATACAGTGAGTTTTCAGATTTCTTAAAACGTATTTTACGGTTCGGCTTTACGTGGTGAAAAGTTTTCAAGATATTACGTTTCTTGGTAATACTGTATCTGCGCTGCAATTGCCCAATTCATGAGACATTTAAAATGGCTACCATTATAACTACGCAAAGCTTCGATTAGAAACAACTGAACAACAATACGTGCATCTAAAGCCATGAGCACAAGAAAATCTTTCACGTGCAAATGAGTCACACTTGGTTTGCAATCACCGTTCAGTTACCGACATCTTGATGGTTGTTTTCAATCATCTGTAGTTGTAGCTCATTTTTATAGAGATGCCTGTTTCTGATTTAATTAATTATTTTGTAATATTTATTTTCGCTCATTCTTGTTACAAACTGTTCCAATACAGAAATGTACACGAAATGTCCCATTGTTTAATGACCGTAGTTGCATAAGTAAAATGACTCGATCGATATTAACAATACAAGAAACGGAGACAATGTATATGGCATATTTATTATAGTACAGTACATATTTATGTGCAGCAATACTCTTATTAACTCTCTGCTCTAGATAATCAGACGTATAATATGACGACGAAAGGACGTTCTAAAAGATAATGTAGCTGAACATTAACTGGTGCATGTTTGTTAGTGACCGGAGTTAACAAACATTTTACTTCATACATCATGCACGTGTTCTCTGCTCTCTCTCTCTCTCTCTCTCTCTTTCTGTCGCCCGTATGGACACTAAACTAATGTTTTTTTTTTCAAGTGCGCTTTATGTGTTAGAATAAAACTTGAATATATATGAAATACGGTAAAAAGTAAGGAAATATAATTTTGAAAGAAATGAAAATCCGAACAGTTATTTTATAAAGACCACTTACTCAGTTCACAGTGTACTATCACTTTCTTCATTTAAACGAGACACTCAAAACACATTAACCCCATATTGAACATGTTTCTTGGAGTCCTTTATAAAAATGTAGTAATAAGCTTCTCTTATCGTCACTTTTACTAACTGCTGAGTAACTGAGTTTGTATACTCCCGTGACAGGTTCAAAGTTCATTTGATTTCCTTCCAATACACTATCTCGTTGGTTGTCTTCCTTCCAAATTAGCTTTTAACATGTATACTTACAGTTTCAAATCGTGAGCAAAATATTTATACTTCTGAATGAGCTAGAAAACAGCTATACGCCTGATTTTCGTAATTAGAAAACAACACGTTAAGTAAACCGAACTTTATTCACTTCAACAGTAATTTGTATAAGGCTAGGAGAAAGCTACAATTGTTTGATATCGTTTACAACTGAAAGTGATATCCAGGGTGGAGCATGATTTGCTTTCACTTGAAGATGCACAAGAAAGGTTCAGTCTTTGGTTGAAGGATTTGTTTTTGTATTGAGGAAATTAGTGGAAAATAAGTGTCTATTAGTTTTACTCGGATTTTAAACTTCAAATTACAAAATATAACTGTTCTACTGATTACTCAAATGTGATATCTCCACATTCACGTATATTGTCGCGCCACTACATAAATCCACTTTAACTCTGAATTGTAGTTATGTATAAAAGCGTTCAACAGTTAACTCATCACTTCGTTTTCTATTTAAACCAAAACGTTACCACTAGCTAGTCACCACACCTCAGAAGAGTTGAATCACTTGTATCATAGGAGGGAGAAAATGTCTTCCAGCTCACAACTAGATTGGAAACAGCAGATTATCTTGAAATCATCTAAAAATGCGTACATGTATACAGTCTACTTGCAAAAACACAAAGGTTAAGGAATTTGTTATCAATCAGTCTGATTTCAAAAATCTTAAAGCAATGTAGTAAAAATAACACTTCTGCTGTTTTATATTTCCTCTACAAGCTATCAACTCCGCTCTACTCCTGGTTCTCTTAAACGCACAAGTTTATTGTTAAAGCAGTACTGATATACGAGAAGATAGTCGTATCAGAGTAAATAAGTCCTAACTAGGATTATAATTAATGAAAAAAATTAATTATATTTATCATTGATCACGTGGTAAGACAACCACTACTTTACCATTCTATCCGGCCTCGTTGGCTACTGCATGGAAACTGACAGGAGCTGGTTAGAGCGTGCATAGTCAACACAACATAGATGCATTACATGAAAACGCCAACCCTGTTACAAATGCTATATTACCATCTCTGATGACTCGACTTGTTACCCAATATACTAACGTGTTTGAGCTATATGCTAGCAAAAAATGAATCGGCATCTTCAGCATACTCTACGTTCTTCTCCCCACAGTTTTTAACATGTGCTTGTGCACTGCCGAATAGTCTATGTGGTCATGAGAGAGGACGAATACACATGCAAGCCATGCTTGTTTTTTCCCCAACTACCTAAATGCACAAGAGTTCATTTCATCAAAAACATCCAACTTGTATAACAATACAATGTTTGGTGAGTGAGTCAAAGTTTTTTTTACTGCTGAAAGGACTCGGGGACGCGAACGCTTTCATTGCTTTACTATAATGATGTATGCGCGCATACAGCCAGAACAGAAACGCACCGAGTAGCACACCATTTTTGTCTGTTTTTATAACTTATATTATTCGTATTCGAACATGCTAGGTAGCGGAATGACAGATAGGGAGAGAGAGACTAATAAAAAATCAGGAATGGAGAGGGGCAAACTAGGAACTTTTCCTGTGACCGTTCACTGCCAGAGTGTAGAGCGTGTCAGCAAAACGCCTTCAGAAAACTAGTATGTATGTGCTCTGGGTAGTTTACGTTTGTTGTATCAGAGAGAAAGAAACAGAAATTATTCCTTGCTTGGTCGAAAAACCATTGTATTTTTTTTGTCCATAAATGCTTTCATACTTTTTACACGTATACTAGAGTCAAATACATGTTGCTGTAAGCAGCGTTCTTGCTTCAATTCATCGTGAGAGCAAAAAAGGCATGCTTTTACTAACAGAGTGAGAGTAATCTGAGCTAGTAAGCGTTTTGTGTGAAATTCAACAGTATTAGTGGATTCCCTTCTCGTTTTAGTCAATTTTATAATGGTCTTCGTGACTCTAATGATATTTGTCTGCGGATACTTTCCACTGACATGATGCTCTCAGAGTTACAGCAATATGGATGAGATATATTTGCTGCTTGTAATACAAAGAAAATCATGGCTAGACAAAAATTCAGACTCTTGTGAGCAAGATTTAAAAAAAATATATTGATAATTTCCCGAGAATAAATGGCAAATAGTTGGAGCTTATGGGTTTTTTGCATGGTGAGTCTTTATTTCATCTGTGTTACTTCGCTATCGTGTGTCGTATGTTTTGAACTACTTCCATTTCGTTTGAATTTGTGAAGTAAGATTGTACATGTGGGCTATGTCCATTCTTTAGCTTACTGTAGGAAATTCGCAAAGAATAGTTTCTATGGAATTGGTATTTGATTCTTAGTGTGACACTGACATGTAGATTGTCCGAACACAAGACCACAACACAAATGGTTTTAAATTGAAAAGGCGAGGCTGACGTATCGGGTTGTAAGATGGAAACGAAATGCGTCCCTTTTACGAATCTTTTGTTCAGGTTACGTATATGCATAAAATGTAGATGCACTTGTACCCGCGCTGCAAATCTCATATTGTATAGTAGACAATCTTAAAGTTTGACGTTTTGACTGCTGAGCGGTTCCCTACCCAAGAAAGCTACGTACATTTCTATATGTCATGCTCGATTCAATGACACTTGACTACATAAAAAGGTTGCAGTGCTTTAATGCTGGAGTTATCTTAGAGCTGCTCCAGGCGATAAGAATTTTTGACAGCTATTTTGTGGCTTATTTTTAATGGGGAGAACGTATGCATGGCTGTAACATAGACAAATACAAATATACGACGGTGGTGCTTACTATCGTGATGCTGCTGGTTAATCATCACAAGCAAGCAGCATCACACTGCACGAAGGCAATTTTAGCAGGCAGAGAAGGGAGACAAGAGTTGGTCGTGGTCGACAACCGGACGAGAAGAAGCCAGCGCTTTTATCCTTATTTTGCGTACAATTCCTTTTACGCAAGATCGTCACACGCTTAGTTTGGTTATGGATGGTGTTCAACAAAATCGGTTTGTTAGAATTACCATATAGTTATCATAGAAACCATCCTAGACACGATACGAGATTCGAGATGACGTGTATCCGAGAGCAAAATACTTCTCTATACTTGCCATACAATTTTCAGCAACTGGTTTCTATCAACATGAAATAGGCTGCTCTCTAATGTCAAAAATAGAAGAAAAAACAAGTAGTGAGGGAATTGCGACTAAAAGGATCAATTTACAGGAGTAGAACTGCACGTTACGAGAGCATTTAATAGGGAATCTTTTCACAAATAAAATAAAATAAATAAATAAATTATGAAAAGTTTTTGCTACTTTTTCCCGGCAAAGGAGTGGACGCACATGCATCCAAGAAAGGGTTTCTAGTTTTGACATAAAACAGTTCTATGAACCTTGTGATACAGAAAATGAACTTTTTATTATATGGATTGTGTATTTGTACACTGAGTTCTCATAGTTTCCTCTTTTGGAAGCAACTTATAAGAAGAATGCCAATGTATGCTGAGCTGTCAGAATAGCAATTATAAGGAAGATAAGCATATAAAGTGAATGGTCTAATTGTATTTACTTTATTGAAATCGGATTTTAAGAACTAAGAAGTTCATCACCAATTAGTTAAATTTACTTGTTTTAATTAAATATTGATATTTTAGATCTGCATAATTCGAGTATATAATAAAAAATACGAGTACCGTGTAATATTCCATTGAACATCGGTAGCTAGGCAACGAAGATGAACACGCCCACGAAAGGGCGTATTTGAAACCCATATCGGTGGAAATGATTCACTCTTTTTTATTTCCCACCATTGACCATAATTTCCGCCAATGCAGTTGGTCATGTCAATGTTCAGTTTTCGACAAATAAAAGATATCTTTGCGGTATTGGGTTCACAGGGCCAAGTATGCTTGGGTATACGTCTCAATGATCTTTGGTAATTTTCTCATCCATTAACTTTGTCTTGATTCAACCTTTTGTTTACATTAGACCATTTTCAAGTCACCTGGATAATTTGATTGAACTACGCGAATTTGTTAGATTCGAAAGGAATTGTAACTTGAAGCGGTAACTAGTGAATATAAAAGCCGCTTATCTGCATCCCTAATGACTTTTGATTGCTAAAAACAGTATTACGCTGCAAGAATTAGACCTTATGAGTGTCGGCACTTGCGGGTAGTGCCAGCACACGTGCTTAACGTATTTCTAATTGCTTATTATTGTTTAGTCTTCAGTCTATGTCTACTTTTATGAAAGCTAGAAATCAAAGCAGGCAACTAATTAGGGTTTTGTATAATAGGAAACTAATGGGTAGGGGCTAATAATCCGTGAAGGTGAGTGTATTAAGTATTTTGACACTAAAGTAATGATTTGCATACCTGAGCAAGGTACCTACGGCAAATAGGCATACCAATGACATAATGATGGGACTATCAAGCGGGCCCTTCACTTCGTCCCGCGTAAATAAGAAGGAAGGTCTGGTATGAGGAAGTTCCAGAATCCAAAATGCAAACGTAGTCATAATTATTAAATTTATATAATACTCATAATCTTGGTTTTTTTGTTCATTATCACACTTCTATCCACAGCTTAATCGACTGTCACATTGTAGTATTCGTTGTCTTAACTGCACTGCAAATGGAAAAACTTTTAATCTTCATCCTATACTCATGACTGGAGTGCATGCAAGTATTCAATTTCATTAAAGGCATATGAAAGCGACGAAACGCATGCTGAATACTAAAATTAGAAACCAGTTAGAACGGAAGTAGTGGCCACATAAGTTGGAGTTTCCATAGGCAGGACACTATGCAAAACTGTCGAGTGCTTGCATGTAATTGTAGTAATGGCTAATAAAGCTTATTGTAAGCCTCCTGATCAAAAAGATCTATTCCTACTTTTCCCTCTAAATTTTATGACTGAAAACGGAAATGTCTTTGACTGCAACGATTTCAACATATGGAATACATACNTCCCTCTAAATTTTATGACTGAAAACGGAAATGTCTTTGACTGCAACGATTTCAACATATGGAATACATACATATAATGTTAATTGCAAGTATCATGAGGCGTACCTTCGCCAGGTCAGATTATAACAAAAAGGCTGCATTCGGCAAGAATTTTATTTTATGCGAAAAACTAGTTTTTGTTTCGGTTCGAACACAATGTCTGAGTTGTTGCTTTCGCTTGAGAAGAAAACAGGAATAAGTGGAAGTACGAACAAAACTCCAAAAAAATTATGGTTAAGGAACAGTTGTTGTCATCGTTGTTGTTGCTGCAGTTGATGACTTTGAAAACAACCTTTACCAACGTGGTTTCACAGAAAATCACATGCGTGCTGAGGACCTCAACAACAAAAATAACTGGGAAGAAGGATGGGATAGAACCAATGCACATGGTACCAATCACATACATTGTGTTACGTTCGTACGAGCAAGTTTTGTAACAGATTATGATATGTATTTGGAAGTAGCTTGACGTGTCTCTCTGCACATACTTGTCTGTGTGATCAAGTTACAGCAAAGATACTATTTTATTGTATCTGTAACAATACATGTGCTCAATTTCAGACTTATAAAGCTTGCTCAAAAAATCTCTGACTAATGGTTATATTTACCAACACTACGCTATCCCGAATAGCCACACCAGGAAACTCAATACAAGTTTAACTTTTGTTCGACACTCCGAATCCCACTATGTGGAATTCTGAATTGCCTCCATTCCGTTCAACTTTTTAATCATCACGAATTCGATTTCATGAACCAAGATAGAAGTTTTCATGTGTCTATACTGTACGTACATCCAGCTACATACACAGGGGACCGCGATTCCGAAACAGCCATCACACAGTTGTCGACGCACGTGATAGCCATAACAACATCGTTAAAGTTTTACTTTAAATTGAATGCTTTCGACAAAAATATAGTTTTGCTCAGGATGCGTAAAATTTGACAATTGTTTTGTAAAAATACCTATATCGTATCCACTCCGAATATGCATGTGTTTGCCGCGAAGTTCCCTTTGGAAGCACATTATTGACGGAAAAACTACTTTCTTCGAATCTTTGAATTGGCATGCTATGTTTAAGGACGATCATCATATTAATGACTGCGCAACTTTATGGGAGGTGAACACTGTGAATTGATGCATAATGCACAGAGAAGAGGCATCATCATGGATACCCATGTATGCAGATTCCTTCTGAGGAAAGCCAAGCTCCGATTCTGTTTTTTTTTTTTTTTTTTTTTTTTTTGTGAATCTACGATGAGATCGTGAGTAGCTAGTTTATTTTCCTCGCTTGCCCTTCATCTACCCTCTTGCCTTTGCTGGTTCACTCACATCAAACCGCATCAGTTTGCCTGCGTACTCGTATTATCACCATAAACTTTTTTCTCTTCGTTTTTTCACCTCCCACTCCTAATCGCTTCGTCTCTGTGAGTTTGCACTCTCATCATCCCTCATATGTAATGAAAATAAAGAATGATGAGCATGATGAGAATCGCCACTGATAAGTAAGCACATGCAGATAAACTTCTACTATATCAGAGTACTAAAGATTCATAGCATGTTCACATTTGTCTTCGAATGTATACTGTCATCATATTGTCAGCTTCGAATGTGTAACCGGTAAACACGCCATGCGCTCATTTCGTTCGTAGAATAGATTGCAAAAATTTGGAAATTTTTATTGACGCTGATTTGTTGATGTTGATTTTGGTGCCTGCGCAAACCCTTTGCAATTGTAGTAAATGAATTCAAAACAAGGCAAGCTTCGTCAGTGATCTATAGAAATTGACTAATTTCCTTATAATTTTGTCATTGGTGTTAATACTGTTAATTATAAAAACATATGAAGAGATGCGCCCAGGTCGCAACGGATGCAATTTCAAAGTCTTTTACCTCACCAGATCAATTTTCATTATCTTTTCGAATTTGCTGTGCACACTACCAGCGAAGATTAAAGATCTGTGCGTGGAAATAACTTACTTATGTGTACATATGTTTGCCTACTCGTGAAAGTTTTCCATAAAGCTCAGCTCGTCATTTGACAGTGCATCATATGCTATAATTTAGTTTGCTCATGGTCACGATCATTTCCAAGTTCATAGATATAGTGTCATTAGAGGCTTCGGTTTTTCCTATGACTGAAAAAATAATTTGTCTACGGCGACAAATCTACATACTTCTGTAAATATGAACCGAAATACATGAACCTTACGCGCTTTGTTATCACTGAAGCAAAAAATGTAAATTGATGTGGTTTTCAACTTCATATTCTTACACCTATAATATAACTAGTTGTTTCATGTGTATTTATTAGATAACTCAGCCGGTAATGGTGATGTAATTATAAAAATTTTACACGTTTCCATAGTTGGCTTGAGCTGATTAATTCACGCACCAGAAGTCAAGAGCCTGTGAGCGTGTCTTTCTGATGAGATTGTGATGAAGTTTGAAGATGTTCCTCTCTTAGTTTAGATGTTTCGGGGTTGTTGCCGTGCATTCGTTGGACACGTATGTACATATATCTTCTTAGATATATTTAACGAAAAAAATACCCACTACTATGGGAGAATCCAGAAGGGACAGTGAAAACTACAGCGAATACTGACATACCTAATCATTGTTGGAAGAATATGCCTCCTTGCATGCCAGGCTTCCCTGTCATGCCTCCGCTTTTTCTCAAAATGTATCCCCTCCTCACTGATATTTACTGTGTAGAATTAGTAGACTCCGGTTCCCTTTCCTAATAAAAAGTGGCTGAATTCCTTGTCTCGTCTTTGTTATTGAACTCGTATGCATAGTGGCAGTTGTGATCCCACAATGTGCTTGCAGCGTGATTTTTTACGGCAAAACATTCCCTGTGTCTACGATCAAGTATATGTCCAAGCCAGTCAGCACAAGTCGCTCATTAATATATAAACCAGTCAAACCATTTCTCATCTCCTACTTTTGTAAAGAAAGAATTTATTGTGTGACGCTTTGTAAAAGCTACAGATAGGGGGCTACTATTACTGATACACGTTTCTTGGTTAGCCCGGCTCACTGCATCACGGTCGACGTTTTTGCAATGTAGATTTCGTCGATTCCCATTTATGTAACACTTTTTCTCCTGGTCCATGTTTGAAGTCATGTAAGGAAGAAGACTCGAGTAAACACTCAGCAAAGAATGAGCGAACTCAAAATGTTTACTTAGCTCAGGTAAATTTGAAAATGGCAAGAAGCGAATATTGTACTAAGGATGATTTCTGTTGTCGGTGTGATCTATCATAAACTGAAATGCTGAAACTCAGTATCAGGGGTTATGGTAGTTCGTGTATCTGTTTTAACTTGGCGAACAAGAAAGAGAAAAGCATTTCTTGCTGTCAAATTGGTCATGGGTCGTCGACATAAGTAAGTAATGAATACACCAACTTCACATAAACATACAGCTCTCGCGACTTACGCGGAAGGGTATGCGTCACTATCAGTCAACATGTTGGAACTTTGTTGTGTTACGATGTTCTGAACCATTACGGAGCATTTTTCTGTCATAATTTGTCAAAATGACCAACGAGACAAACATGTGTGATTCTTGTTCTTTTCAGTTCAGGTATAGTTGAAGATAAGGACTCCCAAATGGATGCTATGTTGGCGGTAGTAATAGTAATGAGTACAGACCCGATGAAATATTCAGATCATTATCGTAGATTTATTTCTTCCTTACATTACTTTTAACACGACTATTAGCAGTGCTGATTGTTTAGTGTTAGGGGTTAGGGACTTAGCATGATGTTAATTAGCATGAGGAATTTAACGGAAAGGGAACAAGCATTTTCATTTACTTTACTGGGTGCCATTTGCACAACGGTCCTACTGTCAATAGTTTTGGGGCAGAGTATTTTGTCAACAAACATAAAGTTTGCTATGCAACTAAGCGTTTAAAATGCATGTGGCTTGTGGCATGATATGTCCCCCGTCTTTGTATTTTAGCATGAACGTGATGGAACATAGTTCACACACACATGACCTAAGTGGCCTGCGGTAACATGATTACCGTATTTCCTCATGTGGTCCCTTATTATAGCCTGTGGTTCGGCCATTATAGCCGGCCTCCAAGTTCAGAAGGTTTTCGATTGTAAAAAAGCCAAATAATTTAACGAGGGACAGCTTTAAAACTGAACAAGGGTATGTCCAAATAATCGGATTGACCTTAGCCGTGACTTATACGTATGCTGATTAAGGAAAAGAGAAATTTATAGTAAAAATTTGTAAGGCTAACCATGGATAGAAAGGGTTGTTATGCCCGTGAAACCGTGATTTTAGAGAATAAAATTGAGATTTGCGAATTAGCTCATGCCTTGCCGTAGGATTCTAATGTGTTGTTTTTATTTTGAGGGAGAAGGGAAGCATATTGTTACTCTGCTTTGTTGGATGTTGGAGCCACTTCATCACAATCGGAAAGCTGCGCATCTCTGGCTCATCTATACTACACCAATCCCGTGTACAGGAAACAAAGCTAGGTTCTTTGTTTTGCGATTACCATAAAGTCTTGAGGAGATGGATTCTTTGAAGATTTTCTAGCGTTTAGGGGTTATAACTCGGGAAAGTGCGAAAATTATATCAGGTTCAGCCAGCAACGGCAAAACATGTCCATTTGTTTTTTATTTCTATTTTTGCAGTTATGTAATTTAGAAACTATTGTAGCATTCTGCTGCTACTACCACTACTTCTAAATTCCAAGCACTCGGGTATGATACATACTTAAACGATTGTTTCCGGTTATAACTGTGAGGAAGTTTACAGAAAACAACTTGTTGGTGGTTGGAATTAGTCAGTGTATCATCGAAATCGAGCGATACTTAATTGCAGCTAATATTCGGAATAACCATTCAAAAGCAAAAATTGTGTTCTTGAAATGCAATGAACTATAGTTTCGATTGGATTGATATGGTCAGGCTTTGTTCAAGTATATATATGTCATACATGCCATTACGAGTGTACCTTGAATGATTTTTTTTATTTGATAAAATTACCTACCATCTAAATCACTCTATCATAAAGATTCTAAATACGATTGTTTTGACAGACATTTGACATCACCGTAAATTGAGCAAATGCTACAATATTAGGCAAAAGGCAAATCCTCCTGTTTGAAATCAGCCTTTAATTGCTTCATGCTTCCCGCAAAATTCGCAAATTTACTTTGTAGCTATGAAAAAACTAGTTGAGGTTTTCCCTCGTTGGATTTCTTTTGTCGTGTGTACTGTACATGCACATGGGTTGTTTGTCAATAAAATGTCTACCAGCGACAAAAATAAGATATGCACGTATATATTGAAAGACATCAGTTTGATGATTGTTCGTCAGCCTTATCCTCTCATCTCTGATATCAAAAAGCAGACAAAGCAAGCAAAGGGTATAGCATCATAAAAAACCGAGCTCGTAAGAAGAAGGGTTCATAATGTTGACAGTGTATGTGTAGACAATGCTTGTGTGAGTTGGTTGATTTGATGCACATCAAAAATAGGAAAGCACACACCGATAGGTTACATACCTACATGAACATGGATCTATTCATGGAGCCAAAATAAGCAAGTTGAAAAGGGATTAGGACGCCATGCTCATTTGTATATTATAATTACCTATTGTGGAAAAGCTTTGCTCGTCCTGGAGAAGCGCCTGATGGCAAAGAAAGAAGCCCCTATAAAACTACATATACGGGATCGTTTAGTGCATAAAAAACGACAGGTAATTTTTGATGGGTATTCAAGCGTATCTTTCACCACGATCGTGTTTGGGTATGCTTTTTATCTAAAGTGGTTGCATGATTTGAACAATCTAAAGGTATGCATTGCTTTATTCTTACAAAGCTGAATAGCCGGTTGGAGTTGTTGTTACTTATTTATGCCGATAGAAGAACATATCTCAACCCTAACGGAAACTCAATGCGGTACCCGGTTGATAGTTACAAATGCTGCTGTTACCTACTGGAATGGAAATTGAATGAATGGGCAATACGAATTTTGTTTGGATATGAATAAAAAGAATGTACGGGCAAGTTCTCCTGGTTACCTTCGTTTCTTCATTACGCCATGGAACAACGGAAATGACCACTGTCTAAACTATAATACACGAAAGGTTCGTCCTGTTGAAGTCGAAGTGTAACAGTTGTGCTGAGAGCGCATTAGTTGCATCATTCCATTTATATATTATAGTTCATGGACAAAATCCATGAATTATGTAAAATGTGTTCCTCCGTGAGCCATGTGTGTCAGCTGAAGTTATTAATGAGTTATTCATGCCCTTATAATCTTGGCAAATATTTAATAGAAATTTGTGTCCAGCATGATAAGCAAAAAGAGACTCAAAATGCTCGGATATCGTTTTCTTGCTATCTCTTCTCATATTTGAATTAATTTGTGAATAAATTTTAAGATCAGTTTAATCCAATTTCAGGAGCCATATCAAATTCTGACTGATTAAAATCGCGAAAAATTTGCTGTCATATTCCATAATAGAGCCGTCAAAAGTACATAAAACTTGTATAAGTGTTTCAAGTACCTGCGAGGCAGCAAATTCATGAAATCATACGGACCTAATAAATAGAATCGCCTTTTTCAGCAACAAGTCTTATGGTATATGTAATACCACTGATATAATTTGGTACAAGTGCGAAAGATTTTATTCACCGCGGTTGTCGTTAAGCGCTTACACTAAAATATTAAATATTAAACATTTAGTTAAATTCGTTCCTGAACGATGAACGAGGAGTACTAACTGCCGAGGCACTGGTTTGAATGATATGCGGCTTTGTCTTATGCGAGCACGTTTATTATTGGCGTTCTCCGGCAATTCCAAGTGTTGGTAACTTAGACGAATTGGGCCAAAATTCACTTGAATATACGGTGCCGTATTACCATAGCCAATACTTTCAGCTTCTGAATTTTTATGCATACCTTTACTCTATAGCACTGTTTATAGATATACAAGTTTGTTTTCACGTGTCTAGCCAACGATTACTAAACGGAGTAAAATTTGATGTACAGCCAGTCCCCCTTTTTAAGGGACACTACACCTTATCGATTCTAGTAGCATGACGTGTCTGATCATACTCACTGGCTGCCTGAGCAAAGTCGTTTTTCCATAGTTGTAACATACATAAATATTATCGGCTATCTCGCGTTCGGCATCTGCAACTCTCATGTTCTCCCCCATTTTACCACAATGCAAACGGCATGATGCCCTTTATACAAGCAATAAAAAAGTGTGATTTCAATGTACAGAGAGGCTTCAACTGGAGAGGAGGGAAATCAACTTGAAATCTCTACATTCATATGCGGGCAAAAAAAGATCCTGTATTACAGTTGTTGCCAGATGTTTCCCTTTTTCTGTTTATGTTTTAGAGCATTCTTCCGAGTAGTTGCCTGACTGCCTGGAATAGGGGTGGCTTTCCCGTCTCTGGATCCAAGGTTTGAAACAGGCGATCGAAAGACGCGTAACTGGGAAACTCTTTGCATCCTTTATTTTTTCAAAGCTGTATATGAATAAACACAAGAGGGTAACCCGATAACAGATATTAAGCATGATCACTCAAAAATTGTAAACCTAAAATCTCTTATGATGTTTCCGAATGATGTGAGTGTACGGTTTTATTTGTACACGGAGAAGGAGAGAAAAATATCTGTTATTTAGAAACTATATCCTGTAACTATCACGCCAAAAAGGACGAACACTAACTCATTATCATTAAAATTGTAGGAACGCATTGTTTTCAATTTTTTATGATGGTATAGCTTCTAGGTAAACATTTCCAAGGTATGAGAAAACATGAATTAAGATAAAAGACAAACTAGCAATACCCAGAAAAGGTACATTTAAAAATCCTGCATTTTGGTACACAATGTCCTATTACAAATTTATATCGTTCCATGAAAATCCTCAGTTTGTCCGCGTTGTTTTTAGCATAAGCTAGGTGTGCTGTAAAACTGGGAAACTGCAACGTGAATTTTTTGTGTCCATAATACGTAAACGAATGCTCTTCACGTGAACTGCCAACTATTTCGGTAATGAAGCAATGAAAACCCTTCCGGAATAAAACAGGCTTTAACGTTAAAAAGTGACGAGAGACAGGAAGCAACTGTCAAACAAGTGAATACGTCAGCTTGAAACCTCTATGAAAGTACATCCGATGTTAATCTCCCGATGAACCATGAATACATACTTTGACCCAGAGCACACACATGGACCATTTTTTGCAAATTACCATATCAGCTCTACGATCAGTTTCTTTTTGTACTACTACCTATGTAGCTACTATATGGTAGATGTGCATATTATGTCGGCTTCCGCTCTGAATCTTGTTCAAAAGACTAAGAACTCATACTAAACCAGCTCAGAAACAAATTGGAAGCAACTAAATAAAGAAAATTGTAATCTTGGTATCCAGTGTTTTAGCCACGTTGCTTCAGCACGGAAGCCTCGTGGCTAGATGAAATGATACACACGGTTTTCCTCCTCTTTCTTCTCCAGCTTGTTGTATTGCTTTTTGGTACTCTTTTGTAAACGTATGAAAGGCACGTAACCTTAGTAATAGGTAAGTCATTTGTGTTCGTCTTTATTAGATGAAGTTGGATTCTAGCAGGCACACATTTTTTAACTGACGTAAAAAAAGGCTCGACACGTTTTGTCCCATGCTTTTGTCTAGAGATGTACATATTTTGCTGCTTTGGCGAAGAGTTTTCTTTACCTGAGAGCATTTCTTTTCGGATGAAAAGGGATACTTCTTTTAACAAATGGTGAACGCAGGAGAGTACGCAGATGAGCTCGCATTATATTGATTGTACACAAACCTCTTTATTGAGATTCAATTTTTTATTGATGCCAACACAAAGCTACGGTACGCTACCCGGCGCCATTCCATAATGTCTTTTGAATCCGTAATCTTGTCTTATAACAAGCTTGAAAACGACTAGGACCAGAGCTTCTTTAGTTCGACAGAGGTTTTTTTCGATCTACTTAAGGTAAGTAATATTATAAGCTCAAAAAGTTGCGAAATTTACTGTGCTAAGGAAAAATCTTGCTCGCAGAAATGAATTTCCCATGTGAAGAAAAAACTTCAAAAAGGGATTTCCTTCATGACAGCTTTTTGAAAAATGATCTCTTCCGGAACCAGATAGTTTCCTTACCATTACGTGTTTACAAAAGCCTTTTAATGAATGTTACTGGCCAGAAAGTATAGTGTCCTATGTCATAGAATCGGAGTGCTTTTAATAGTATCGAATCTTCAACTATTTACGGATTTAATTGCAAGCTTAAAATAGCTACATTATCCTCTGGATAGTACAGATATGAGGATACACTCTGAAACCTTCACACTCGTCAAGATTCCAGCTCAACAATCAGTGAATACCTTTTATATTTTTCGATGGACAGTACTTTAAACCAATTGTTGAAAATTAGCGTTTTCATGAGACACTCGAAGCTGTTTTTCACGGCAATTCAGACCAAGTACTTATCATGATTTATACTATTCGCTATTCATGTCCATAAATATTTTTACTTCAGCTTCACTTCGTCACGATTCACGATGGAAAAGCATATAGTTAGGGTGCATTTATTGGTGATTATCTACGTAGAGAAATCCTCTAGGACGAATTCCTTTTTACTGGAGGGTATTCAGTGGATGAAATCTCTTCTGAACAGTTACCTTCTTCAAATATCTATTTTGACGTCACGTTTTTCCCTTTCTTCCGTTCCAAGGAGATCAGGAACGTTTCTCTAAACTATCTTATCATAAAATTCCCTTTGCATTTCTTTCTGATGACATCTGAATTTATTATCACTGTTATGCATAAGGCATCTCTATTCATTGAAAAAAGTACTGATTCTCTTCAAATAGATCGTAAAATACGTAAAATACTCACATACTAATGACCTCAGATGGGATGGTACGCTAGAAAGAATACATTGGTTGACATTACATTTGTGAATAAATATTACGATAGTCTCCAACAAGTTGGCGTGCATAGTTACTATGAAAATTTCGGGGCTCGTCATGGCATACGTGAGGTAAAACGACAAGGAAGTGGTGGGGGAGTGAACAAAGACGGGAAGCTGTATACAAGGCGTAAAAGTCAATTAAGCTTCTTTCCTCTTGCTGTTTATGCTCAACAGACAAAGAATAAAAATGCTGCAAATGCTATCTATATTTTTAGATGGGTCTATAAGAACCTGAAACGTTGTCTGCACGAAAATTGAAGAAATTTGATACAGTAAAAAACCAAAATGTCAGGAAGAATTTCCACTGGAAACGTCAACGTCACTGGCAAATCTTTTAGGATGCCATGCCGATAGCAAACTGCGGTTTTTGTGGGGAAACGACAAAAAATGGAAGTGACGTTTTGTTTTACAATGGTGTCGTAAAACATCGCCTACACGAACGAAGCAACAACAGGAGTGGGACCCTTTTTGATGATCCCTTTTACTATCCCCTGAATCTACGATGTTTTTGATGGGAACAGAGTTTGTAATAATAAAACACACATGTTTGTGTACAACCTGTTCCTTGCTATACAAAATTGACACAGACGAAACTCCATTTCGTCATCATTTTTTCACAACCTTTCTGTAGTTCTATGATTAGATACAGTATCTTAATAGTCACTTGAATGGTCTGAAAACGTGAAGGTAATAAGAATGTTTCGTGTAGTATCGAGTTTGCTTGTCTTTAAGCCATAACCTTGTACTAAGAACACGAAAATTTTTCGTAGAGCAATTATAGTCCAACTTAATCGGATACAAAATGACACGCATTGACTCTTAGACAAAAATATCATAAAACCGTCGTTTCTCGAAACAACGAGTACCTCCAGGCCGCACTGCAATAACGCCCAAAATTGATTGCCCATGCAGTTTACCAGACGGACAGATGAGCCAAGGATCAACTTATGGATTAAGTTACCAATCGGACGGATGAATTGGCTTTAGAAACACTTCATGGAACGCTGAACAATGTCCAAAGATTAAAAAAAAAACTCTCTTATCGTGAAAGTAAAAACAGGCGAAGGCAAAATGAAGATGAGATAGTGTTTTCCAACTCAATATTCACATAAAGGAGCATTCTGTAGTTTATGGAGGCTGAATGTCCAAATCTTCCAATAGCTTTAGGCATTCTCATAGATGCACTCATGATCATCCGCGTACATAGCTTTGTTCTCAGATTTAAAAAAATATCTAGATATGTATAGATCGGGGGAGCATATTCAGTGTAATAACAACAACTTGAATGCAGTCGTAATGGTGTGTCATTTAGAGGGTAGCTCTTATTCCCTTCCATTGTTCCATCAGTACATTTTTCAGCTTAAAAGGGCCATAATTCTTTTTTCTCCTTTGAGAGGTGTCCCTTGAACACATTTTTCGTTTCTAGCAAAGGAATTCCGATAAAACACTGGCATTAGTAGACCATTGTGTTGAGTCATTCGTTTTTTGTTGTTGTTGGAAGTGGTTGCGCTGTAAATGCTTAAAAAAAGATGCACCTGTTGTGTTATGACTTCCCTCAAAGACAATTACTTAGTTGGGGAAAATCATATTATTGTGTGGTAGTATACTCAACTTGTGGTAAAACACTTTCTTGTATAAGGTATGCATATGTAGTAAAGGGGACAAAACCATACCGAGACTTTTTTACTCCGAGCTTTTATAGAGGCCGAGTCTTTGTGCAACCCACGTCTCTTTTCTTTGAAAGGTTTCCTGTCCAAAAAAAAATATTGTAAGCAAAGTAAGCAACAACAATTTCCGTAGATGGTTGAACCTATTTTTTTAAAGCTTTACATCTGGAATGGGAAAGTGAAAATAAACCGTGTTCCCAATATTAAAACTCATATTTTCAAAGCATTTACACAAACAAACATAAGCTTTACTACCTTCTATGGCGAAGCCTCTAAATAATAAGGAAAAATGGGAAACGAGATGTTTCAGTTCCAGTAAGGAGCTCAGGACAGGCCGCATCAAGGTTACCACGTTGGTCGTCATAGAAAAGAAAATAGCATGTATTCCTATAATGATGATCAATAAATAATTAGCTTCGACTAAGTCGACACGTCAACCCAACCAAATCCAAACGTCCTTCATATTGTTTTCCAGAACATTATCGAACTGACTTTAGCTAAACTGAATTTCAACTGAGTACAACCATGCTCAAGTTTATCTCAAACAAAGAGGTTTAGCTGTTTGTATTAAACTCCGTTAATAGTCTATGCGTACGTGTTACACAAACAGAAAAGTGGAGAAATTGATTATGTAACCGTCAGTGGTAATGTGAAAGCCACATGTACCTGGCGTGTTTCTACCACGTTTGATTGACCGGTCATCCGAAAGCATGCCGAGTGTCTGCGCCGGGTATTCCGGAGCCGAAAAGTGCCGACTTCTTTTTTTTACTCCTGAAATATCGCAGGTACAAGAGGGTTCCATGCAACTATTCGGTTTCTGTTATCCATAACCAGTTGCAACTGGAAGTTCCAGTATATGTTTAATAATATTAAAATGTATATGACGGAGGGAATTTTAAGAAAAAAAAGTGTGTCGCGCAAACTGGAAAAGGAAGCAGCGCTGATTGTGCATAATAGAAGAAGAAAAAAATCTTGCTGCCTCTGTTTGTTCCCCCAGAAGGCATAAAATGAGGATTACGATTTGTGATTTGTTGGAAAAAACGTGCGATCATTTCACGTTGCACTTTTATATCCTTTTTTCACGAACCTTCATGTTTTATGTGCCCTCAATTGTTATACCAGTAGGATCTTACGGTGTAACCGCAGGAGGAAACTATGGCATGGCAATGTTAATGTCGGTACAGATCTTACCAATTCTTTGTTCAGACATTCTACCCTCGAGTACAGGTTCGGCGTATTCATACTGCCGTGCATAAATATATTGACAACAAGTTGACAAATTTGCTTTCTCAGACAAATTTTTATACATGTATTTGCTTGTGGTAATCAGCCACCATCTTGTTTAGTTGTAAAAAATTTTAGGTTTTTTTTCATTTTTGTTGGTTATATATCCTATTAGGTATATCTATATGTGGGGTTCGAGCAGGCAAGAAAAAGAAAGATGCACACGTTGGTTGGAGATGAGGGGGAAAGCACATGTACTGTTGACAGGATCTGTCCTCGTGGCCGATGGTGCAGTAAATTTGAATTCAAAGTTTGCCATTGTTCTGCTCTCTCTTGGTAGAAGTAAGAATCATCGGATGGCGGATGACTGCTCGGATTTCTATATTAGTAACATAGATGTATGTATTTGAGAAATAACAACACAAAATGTTGAAGCGTCCCCCTGCAGGGAACCAAATGCTTAGATACATACGTGACCGTTTAACAAAACACAAAAGCCAACATATACCACAGTTTATTCTCCTCATTCGAATTTCCCGTAAAATTTATCTATTTGTATGAAGTACATGAACTAAGCTAAAATTACAAAATATCAATACTTTTAGCACTTCACAGTTTGAAAATGCTATCTTTGAAATCTTGGATACTAGGTATTTTGAATTTTGGCTTTGAAAATCAGCTCTGATTACTCATCTTCATTGGATTTGTACGACGTGCTTTAAAATCAGTTGAATTTTCTGAGCCATGAGGATCAACGTAACATGCAGCTTCGTTTTCGTCCGATTTATCCATGCAGTCTGGCTTACCATCGCATACCTTCAAATTTTAAAGTATTTTTTGAATAGGTATTGCCATCGGAAGATGATGAATATTTTTAAAGTACTTTCTTACCTTATCTCCTGGGATACACCCACCATAGTTGCATTTAAAAGAGCCAAGGGAGCAGACATACTCCTCACATAGACCTCTCGTCTCGTCTGAAGCGTCAGGGCACTCGGGCTGTAAGATAAATTCAAAATTATTAAAAGAGATTGTGTCAAGTTGTTTTTTCACGACTTTAGTTCTTCTACCTTTCCATTACATTGCTGAGCCATTTTGATGCAACCTGAAAAAATAGAAAGTCTTTTAAAAACATACCCCCACAAAACTTAACAAAAACAAGTTACGAGATTTCATTATGGTATGGTACCTCCATAATCGCATCGGAACTTCTTTCCAAGGCACCTAAAAAGCGACAACCCAGTATTTAATGCGTATAAGTGACATTATTTTATGGTATGAAAACGGGCATGTATCCAACAGGTCAAATAGCTTATGCTTCGATCGAACAGAAATTTCCATGACTTCATTTCAATTACATGACTGCTTCACAGTGATTGTGTCATTAGCTCAAAAGCTCTTGAAACATTTACACAACATATTACATGTTGAATAAGCTAATTGTGGAAATCAATGGGAATAACGCATACAAAAACGCAGTTCACATACATGCTAACTTATAGTATTTGGACTCCCTTATTCTATGGAATATTTTGGAATATGAGTTGTCATTTCAGCTTCGCAAAGCTACACATAATTTGACTGCACTAGTATTTATAATTTAAATCTTACCTATTTCGTCTGCAAATATCATTGGTTTCGTCACTACCATCGAAACAGTCTATTCTACCATCGCACAAGTGCTTAGCCGCAACACAACCTGTTAGTTATTTTAAATCAAATTGGCCTAATTAAAGTTTTCCTTCCTAATTTTTTAGATTTGTAATTTGTTGATTACCTCCGAAACGACAACGATACGTGCCCGGAGAGCAATCATGTTCCATGTTTTTCGTCAGGTTTCTATAGTTGCCACTGCAAAACTGAGTGTTCTCCTCAGATTCATCTTTACAATGTTTCTCCGAGTCACACACGTCCAGGGCTAGAAGACAAGTAAACACCTTAACATATTAAACGAGTGCCTACTCTGCATTTTACTTACCTGCCACACAGCCCTTTCCATTTCTGCAGCGAAATTGATTTGGACCGCACACCCTTTTCGCGTCAGCTAACACAACTGTCCCTATTAATGCCGAAAATACTACCACCCACATCGCGAATATCCGGTAGTGGAACATGTCGACTTCTTTCAAAAATCCGCGACGTAGATATTTAATAAACACAAATATTTTAATAAAGTCGCATGTGGAACAAGACTCGCGTAAGTACCACAAATGAACTGTTGAATGGTAATTTCATAACTAAACGCATATGGTCTTCCTCGGATGGTCAAATCGACCAATGAACCTTTCACATGAACAGTTAACATCCCCTGCAGTCAACCGGTTCTCGTATTTTACCCATGAAGATACAAAACATGGCTTAAAGCTATCATGGTGTTACATTTCAGCAGCGTCTATCGCGTCGCATTATTCATTCATCAAAATGACAAGCCAAATGAGGATTACATACCATTAGTGTACAATATCACATCAGCGATGGTTCAGAAATATTGCACTATCATCCCATCCTTATATTATCGTCGGCAGCAACTTTCTGAAATCAATCGTGAATTTTCAATGCAGTCCATCACAAAGACGCATCCCTACTCTTTCTTTTCTTGTCAGGGAAAGTCATTGCCAAGCTAAAAATAGGGGATAAACGCTAAGTAGACGCTTGAAAGTGACGGTGCGGTGTACGGAATGAAAAAAAACAGTAGCTGGGGTATCAAAATGTGTTTAAAGAGCATTTGTCCGTATAAAGTATGTTCTATAATTAATGACAACTGTCATCATTGTATTGATTTAACTTGTGCTTATGATTTTTTATTTTCTATGATTCTTAGCAATTGCAATTTAAAAAGTAAACCGCCGTTACTTGGACTCAACTTTATTTTCATGCCCTAAACATATCCATTATTTGACTAAAATTAATGAACAGGATAACCAAATTGGGGGTTTAATGTATGCATCAATATATTTTTTCTAATTATATCATATTTTTTACTAACCATATGCAATACATAGATCATCGACGTAATTTATATAATGGAAAGTAAACACTACAAGAGAGTGAACACGCGTATTTATATCTCATAATAATTATAATCGAAATTGATGTTATCATGATATTGGTAATAACCATTCCAAAATCGTATACAACGAATCGTAAGATGCGCTTATCCGTGCTTCTTCCCTTTCTTGGCGAAACAAGGTGCGCGTGAGTTAGGCCTGCTTTTATATTTGTTTTTTGCCTGTTGTAATAACGGCTTTACGTTAGAGAGGGAGTCACACTCGGATAGCTTGTCGATGAATTGCGAACAGGTAATTGCAGTTAAGTCTTCCTCCTATAATAAATATAAGGATATATTAGTGAAGCTCTTGATTTTTTAACTTTCAACACTTAATTATAAAATAAGGGGTCACTTTTATGGTCAAAGCACAATCCGTGATTGAAATTCCCGTTAACCCCATGACTGCTTGTGATGACGCTCCTCCTAAGGTTCCCAAAATACTATTCACTTCGTCAATCGTATGGTGAATATTTTCGTTTGGATCTAACGGTGCTGTCGGAACCGTCGCAGCCCTCTAAAAATTTCTCAAGTTCAGTGCAAATGGAACAGCACACAAAATATGGGACAAATCTTGATTGTTACTTTACCCCCTGAATCCCTGAGTACTGATCACGTCCTGTTGAAAAGCCATTAGTGACGCCAAGCTGGAAAAATTAATCAGATTTGTATGTTTTCTTTAAAATTCACAGCAATTGAAGCTTTGTCACATACCACCAAAAGAAATCTCATGCAAAACTGGCCTAATTTTACACTGTAAACATGTTCCATCTTTAAATATTTAGCAGGAAACAATTCAAGACCGAAATAGCTGCGTGAGTCTAGACAACTGGACAGGATTTGAACGCGCTTTGGGAATTTATATGGAAATTATACGCGATGAAATTAGTATTGGAAGTAAGCAATTAAAATTTTAACTGTTGAGACTATTTAGCTGACGTTTTGATAATATACGTGTACACAAATAGTTCTTTGACTACGAGTTGACGGATTGATAAATTATTTTGTGAATGTACTTGAGCCGGAAATGTCAATTCCATTTGGCGATCATGAACATCTCCGTTCCATCGGTTGGCCTGTAATTATTTCATGAAATCGTTCGTGTTTTACGAACCTACGACAGCATGATGATGATCAATAGATCAAAGACTTGTAATTTTTTGTGTCATACGATGATGTACGACAATGTACGTCATACTGTTATAGTATAATATCATGGTTTGTCATCAAAATATTTTTCAGGTGGATTTTCCCTCTTTCAATAAATTGACAGGCAATGCCAGCACATTAAAACAATTGAATAACATATCGGAAACAAAATACTTTAACGTAAAAAACACATTCCTCCTGACCCTGACTAGTATCAGTTCAAACTTCGTCGAAAGTGGACAATACTTGAATTAGTATTTCATGTTTTTAAAATACTTATGTCAATGTCTATGTCTTCATTCTTAATTAATTTGAAAATATTAATGACGCTCTTCCAGGAAAAACTACGGAGTAAAGAAATGAAAACAGAACCAGTATAAGAATGTTTTTTTTTCTCCAAGAATATTTCAGCCTGTTTAATGAATGATATTCACAACTTTTTATGGACCTTTAATTGATTGATACAACGAAACACTTGACATGATAGCAATTCAATATTATGTACATTGATGTCATTAATGCCTTTGGTTTTTCTGTGGAAGTCGATTTTGCAATTAGGAATGTGATAACTCGGAGCCGAAACTCTATATTATGGGTTTTTTCAATTGAAAATCAATGGTCTCAAATGAACGTAAGACAATGTTTGTTTCTAGAATTTCAGGACGCTATATCCAAGTTAATTTTAATTTCTTGGAAATACTCGTCGAACTATTTATACTACCATTGTTCCACGCAAGTAGGATGACTGCAGCCGACGACACTAAACCCACAGCCGACGTCTCTATACCCGAAACCTGAAAGTTGCAGATTTATAACTTAACCACTATAGGCAGACATTGTCGTTTTGGAATTGATAGTAAAAAACTGTGAAAATAGGCATAAGAATTAGGGCATAACCAAACCAACCCTTTTGGAAATAAATAATAATTTTTGTCCCCTTTCTACCAGAGGCCGAAGGGAGCTGATTTGGAAATTAGGTGAGTCAAACCCAACGGTTACAACAAGTACTTTGACTATATATTTACTGTGGTTTTGCAGTACGTTGCCAAAGGATATCCATGGAAATTCTTATGTCGACATTAAAAATCAGGTTTCTTCAGCCCAGTCTACTTTACTTCTGAGGGTTCTACAATACCGCACGAAACATGGTGGCCAATAAACCCCGGGACCAAGATACGGGACATTATCTTGAAACGGGGCGATCCAAGCTCGGTTAACTAGGTTTTTAAATCGAGGAAAGACTTTATTCAAGGCCTGGCCGGTATGATGAGGCACTATGGTGGTGAGGCAGCCAGGGGGCCCAATACCTTACTCGGACTGTAACTTTCAGGTTTAGAGATGAATAAAGTTACGTCGAGCAGCGGCCCGGTACAGATCCGTCGGGTGTTGTTAAGTCGGGTTTTGTTACGACGGGTTTCAGGTATCCTTACGTCGGCTGTGGGGTGTATTTATATGATGCCTACAACGTAGAAGCCTCCTAGGCAGAGGAGTGTTCCCGATCATATCCATTAAACGAATAAAATTATCTTCTGAAGAATTTTATTTGTTTAGGCAGAAGCCTGCGGATTGCTTGAACAAATTCATTAAATTTTTAACGAAATGTCTCGTAATCTTCCAACCCGCCCGTGGTGAGTTAATTATTAGCTATGTTTAAAGAATAGGAGTCCATTTTTTATTTCCAAGGGAATAACTTAAATTTCAAGTGAAGAATAAAGTCGAACCGTTATATTCAGTCAGACTTAAAGCATTGGGATTGAAATTTAATATGTAGTTACGACAGATGAATTAACTCATTCCTAGAATTATCTCAAACTAATTCGATTGAAATTTGGAAAATTTTTTGCAATAACGAGTATGTCCAGTCCGGACGCCTGAATATGCGTTTCGTGGTTAATTTGTGTTGATTTACTGCAGGATTCCGACTTCAGCTCGGTCTTCCGGTGCCATTGGAACTGGTCGTATTACATTCGCAGCACCGTTGCCATCGGATCTTGAAGGACGTGACAATCCTGTCGGAGCTCATCGTCGTGGTCAAAGGTGGGTTCAATCCATATTTAATTCGATTCAATTAATCAATGTGAACATAAATTAAAGAAATGCCATTCATAAAACGGTTGAGTAATCACGCCCCAAATTTCTACGTGTTAGCTACCATGGGCTATGGAGACTTCCAGATCAGAACTTCGGTGGGATGAGACAAGCTTCATACCTATTTCCAGACGGATTTACTTCTGACAGCGAACGCGAAGAACGACTTCGACAAAAGTATCAAGCCAAGAAAGCTGCTGCTGCTGCCAAAGCACTCGCGGAAAGCAAGAAACAAGAAAAAGTGGAGGAGAATGAGGGAAAGAAGAAAGGCTCAAAGGGTGAGGGTGGAGAAAAAGAGAAAAAATATCCAGATGAGCCTGATGGTTTTCGATGGGTTGAAATCGTTATTGAGTAACGGTAACTACTGCACATACATTGTAAAATTTTCCGTTGAAAATTGTTAATAATGTTAGATGGTTAAAATGTATGACGTCTTTGTGGATGTGCGTTCATGTAATCAAATTGGTTTGTTGGTGAAAATTCCTGCAATTGGTTGTAATGAATAAAAAAAATACAAAAAAATCACTCAATCACCTAGGCGCAATTTTTTTGCATTACCTTCTCCGTTATGTTGTTTAAGTAAGAAAATATATATTTGTTCTCTCACGGTATAATAATGTATGAGAAATTAGTCTTTAAACTGAAGTTTCAACACGTTTAAAGATTAAAAATCCACACAAGCATCTTTGTCACAACAACAGAGAATGACAATTACCTATTTATCAGATTCTGTACTTTCATACATGCTGATCTTCAAGAAAACTAATCGTAAAAAATTCAAAATAAACAAAGAGGCTTGCCAAAGCATAGGCTAAAACTCGTCGCTAGTTTGTTTGTAGTATCTGCTCATTAATTGCATATCGATGTTAGTGCGAGCGTGTATTGATAGTTTTTTCTCAAGTTTTTTAAGGGTCGTTCTGGCTGCACGAAGGGCGCTTATTACATTTTTGGCATTGACATTGGTGACGGATTATTTCAAACTTGGTCTACAGGTAGACTATAATATGTGCTATACGAGAAACTGTTTGAATTCCTTTTAAGGGCCGTTTTGCCCGGAAGGGGTCAAATTTTTATTTTGGCTATAACTACATAGACTATAGATTTACTTGTTGACTAAGTTGGTAAAAAGGTCGAAGAGATAAAAATTTATAATTCGCTTGAAGGACCCTTGCAGGTGCCGTAGGGGCTTGAATCACATATACCGCACAACTCGGTAGTTCTTAGCAAGGTTGCAAATAACGTTCAAAACGGTTCGAATGAATTTGATTGAACAAAAACAATTCGAGACACAAGCGCGTTTAAATTGAATAGTTTCGAAGTGTACATGTGGCCCTTGCTGCTTTCTTACTCCCTGATGTAGTTTTACACACTTACAAGTAGAAGATTCGATACCAGACTGGAACGAAAACGGTTTCCTCTGATAACCTTTTTATAAACGGGATTCGTTATTAACGGTCTAGCATTCAACTCGGCAAGCACGGGCAGCTTTTGCTGGTACTTATGAAAGAAAAAAATCACAAACTTATATATTCTTGTCTAACAGGAAAAACAAAATCAAGTATGACAACAAAGAAACCAAAAATATTTCTGAGATAACAGTCCAACAGTCTAATCTTAAGTTTTATTCTTTAAAAGAAGGCCCTTTGAAAAGAAAGATAATATTTAGTACACCACTCTGACTCTCGTGACTATGACAGGATGATTGTGGTAACCTGTTGGACTCAGGTACAGGTAGCTGGTTCGTCTTCCTTTAGTATTTCAACACGATTTTTCCACCTCTACAAGTTCGGCCGTGTGTGAGTATACTCATGAGGAGATGGATTTTAAAAAAAAAACTATGAATGACGATCAACATCGTATTAACTAGTGGTTCGAGAAAGAAGACGAAATACGGAACAGAATGATGCACTCTCTGCAATACAGAAAAAAAATCTATGATGCAGACAGGAGCTGCAACAGGTAACCATCTCAGTTATTATTAATACTTATTATTATGATTACTACAAAGCAATGCATCTATTTTATTTCGACGTCCACGGATACCGTCCCTCTCTTCATTCGTCGCCATTCCGCTTTCATTCCGTTTTATTTCATCGACAACAATCACATGTTAAGAAAGCAATAGTTGCTCATAGGAATACATTAAAAATCATGCATGCAACCACACACACATTTTTTTAAATCACCGTCAGGCACACAACACATACACAATGCATAATGTGTAAAGCGAGGAACAGGTAAAAAAGAATGCCAATGCCAAAGGATTTTTTCAGGGGAAATAACCACTTTAGACTACTATGTACTATCGCAATCTCTCTGATACTTTATTTTGTTTGGGGTTTTACTATGAAAAATATATGGAGCAGTCACATCTTTCCTTTTTGATTGACGATTAGTTTAGCTCTACATAGTGTCAAGGGAACAGCTCATGTAAAATCTGTACACTATTGATTAAACCACCTTATCTGGATGCGCTTCTCGAAAGGTTTTAAAGTAACGACAGGGACTGCCGTTGGTTCGGATTGTTTATTATACCGAGATCTGAGTTCAACGTGTCAACTATAAGATAGTGTTAAACGGTTTGTGTGGAAGAGTCATACAATCCATCATTTTGTGTAATGATGGATGAAAGTTAGAAGGGTTTGGCGAAAAGAGCTGTTGTGGTGTGAGACGTTGCCTGGTTTTGTTATGAATTCATGTTTACTGGTGAAATCGCGATGTTGTGTGTGCAAAAACATAATGTAAAGTGTTAGCGGTGAGTTCGTTCTGAACTGGAGCTCGAAAAAACGGTGGAAGCTGTGAGAGTTGACAGTGATGAAGGTTTGAAAAAGGTCTGTTTTGGGGAAAGCGAAGACAAAAAGGAGTATTTTCTGTGCAGATGCTGTGAAAGGGTGAATTCAACCCTGGCTAGGGAGCGATGGGATGGAGACGGAATCAGATAACGAGGATACCGTTTTGGAACTGAATAGTATCTTGGATTTGGAAGGTAACTTGTCCACTTTTGGAAAGTTTTGCTCGCCTGCATTATGTTGTAAACTTGGGCATGGACAAGAAATAGGAACCTTTACGTTATATAAAATGAACCTGCTGCATGATGTATTACGATTAATTTGCATACAACATTGAAATTTGACACGCATTTTTTTCATTTATTACGTAACATTAACATCAATTTGAAGAGAAAGCTATGACCTCCAACATCAGGTATTATTTTAGTCTTACAGCGAAAAAATGTTCTTCGTCGTAACTTTGTGTTTAAAATATCGTCCGAAGAAGCTACAAGACAAGAAAATCAAGGTCACGAAGATATAGACGAGTCAGTCATCAAGATCCCGGACCGCTCGTGGCATATCAAGGACATTTTTTGGAATATAAAACAAGCAGCATTTCAGCTAGTCGGTGCCGACCAGAAAGTTGTATTTATCTTTGCGTATTACAATTTGTCATGCTCATTGTTGCAATATGGGCAGGGTTGTCACAAAACTGATGTTCAGTTATTATTACAACAAGAAGAACTTTACATGCTAGTCTGAGGCCTCCATGAATGACATTATGTGTCTGCAGTATTCAGTTGGTTTCCAATTCCACCAGATTTTCTGGGAAAACTTCATACTTCTACAGTCTTTCAAAATTTCAAAAGAAGTAGGTGTGCTTTTATTCGAAGCGTGTTATGTAGGACTCTTTCACATTACTTTAAAACCCCAAACCCGAAAATATTTTCTATTTCAAGCCCCTAAAGTTAACAAAACGTACGTCAAGAATATTAGAAAAAGGCAAGAAACATTATCTACAAGCATCGTTCGATTAGCTAAAATCATTGTATTTTATGTTTGCCTTACTCAGATGTCCATCTTTTTCACACGCAAAATGATCTTGAACCGAGGAAAGCAATAAGACAGACAAGCATTGGCAGGCTTATCACAATTCACAGTACAATCGCATGGTTTATACATATTTCCTTAGTACCACGCTCTGAAATATGTCGTACTTCATACAAAATGTCTGTCTACCGACGCAATGTTTAAGAAATTGTAAAATTGTCCCAAAAAATTTACAAGTTAAAAAATAGTTCATAAATATAGTAAAAAACTATTTCAGTTTGAAAAAAACTAGGATAAATTAGTCGATAAGCGTTTAGGAAATTTCCGCATTATCAGCGAATTCACTCTTTAATATCAATATCAGTGTTGCTACTTATGCCTATCGGTTCAGTATTCCCTAAAGTACAGTTTACAATGTTGAATGTAATTCAGCATTACGTTCTGTCTACAACACGACAGCATGATGAAATTCTACGTGAAAATTTGCATTTTTTTCGATGGGAGTATAGTGAATGTAAATACGATCGCAACATTCATTGTTAACCGGTGTGGAGCATGAGGAAAGGTGCTTTTATCCCCTGACTCTTCCGTGTTGAACGTAGCTAGTGACTTTTCATTGTTAACTGGCAGTGGAGGTTAGACTCCGCCGTGATTATTTGAGGAAAAAAAACACTTGCCATGAATCTTGCACGATTGTTAAAATCCTTAGTGATGATTTCCCTGTCATACAACCGTAGCTTAAGTGGTCAACACGAGGATAGCTATCTGTTGTGAGTTGCGTTGTTAGCTTAGTTTTTGCAATTTTTAAAAGTTGAGGTTGATATATTCATTACTATCATCGTTACTTTTGCTTGTTCAATGAACGACAACGCTCCTGAGCCTTGTTCAATTCAATACCAGTTCAGTTGAAAGTGGTCAGATTAGTTTACCTATTCTAAGTAAAAATGTATCAAATACAATATCATAATAAAAAGGGAATACTTGTTGGCAGAATGAATACATGACTGCATACACCACTTCACTTGCACGCAGAAAAAAAAAAAAAAAAAAAAAAAACTCATGTGCGTCAATCTGAGAATGAAAATCAGTTTTAACATATTTTTCGTGATTAGGTTGCTTGCCATCCTCCTCCGCAAGAGCACATTACTAGTACTGTTTAAATGTACTTAGCTGATTTCGTTCTAGTAATCATCATCAGATTGTCAACAGGTTTGCAAAAGTGCACGGATAAATATAGGGCACTTGATCCCTGCAACTACTGCGAGAAGATATAGATTTGAGGGCCTTCTCACCTAAACAAAATACTTTTCCGGTTGGGCGCATGACACTTAGGTAGCAATCTATGAGCTTCACCAAGTATAGTAAAGTAATGATTGAAAAAGTAATAATTATTCACTAGCAAACAAACAGTTGTCAAAAAAGTGTTGCGAGATTTAATTTTTGCCGTTATCTCATTATATGTATTGTATTGGTTTGGAGTGAGAACTTTATTGATTATCTTAGTAAACCCTACGGAGCTATAATTCACAACCCACTATCTTGGCCGTCCCTGAAGAAGTTCTAAGTTATTACTGCACAATTGAATACTGAAAAACAGGCATCCACGATGCGACCCTGTGAACTTCGCGTATACCACTTTCTGCATAGGTGAAAACTTCGACGTAATCTCTGTTGCCATCATAATTAGCTTCTTATCGCTTGCTTCATCCGGTTTAAATGGAATTTTGACATCCCCATCACAACTATGAAATAATTTTCTTTTACCGTAAACTAGAGGACTTGCAAGCTTGTTTCTGAACAGTGCAAAATAGTGCTCTCAAATTGGTGATCCGAGTGGAATTTGACCTTGTTCAATTTCATGCACTTTTGGTGTAAGGAATTTCCTCATTTGACTTAAAACCTCATGTTACGATTATTTACAAGATAGGGCTTCAGTTTTCCCAGCATACAGTTGGTAAATACGATTAACGAAAATCCGGCGCTCGAGCTATCTTATGTCATTCGTTTGTAAATTTCAAAGCATCTTTCGTGAAGAAATCTTTTAGAATCTTTTCGCTTGAAATGCATATGATAGGAGCACGCATTTGTATTGATTCGAAAATTTTCATCTTCCCAAAGAGATAGTAAACGATGAGATTCACATAGGTGACGGAATCATTAAGCTATGCGAATCTCGAGCATTATTTAGCGTGCTGGCTGTAAGATGGTATTGGCGTCGCTTTTGAATCATGTTCAGTGTTTGTACATGACTGGGCTGTAATCAAGAAAACGATTATACAGGTGTTAAGCAACTGCTATTACGGTTTATGAGAGTTTATGATTGTACACAGTTTTTTTACTTTGCCGTTTCTATTCATGTTGAGAGGTTTGAGCTCCTGGAACCGACACGTTCACACTTGAAATCCAATTCTCAAACAAAGAAAATGTACCTACCAATTTCTGAACGTAGCGTACCGTAGGAATTATTACTGTCACGCCAGTTTGGAAAGTTCACGTCAATAACAAATGACAAAGTCAACACGTAAATAAATAGTGCAAACAAATCAATTCTAGAATCAAGCCCCTCCAAAACTTGAGTATATACTCCACCATATTTTATTCCCTGAAGTTATTCATTATCACAACGTTGTATGAAGCTTTATGAGAATTAAGAAGTACATAGTAAGCAGACTAGAAGGTCGAATTCGCTGTGGAACAGGGAAAGTTAGGTAAAAAATAATAGTGGCGAGTCCGATATGTTGCCGATATGTTGGGACGGAAAACAGTTTTTTCTTCTCTGGAACAAACTTTCACAATTTGATGAGACAAGTATTTTCGTGTTTTTCATTCCTTTCGGACAGTGGAGTTCCCTGTTCAACGTGAGGTCTCAGATCGAGCATAGGTTGACGTGATAGCTGTTTGAGGAACGAAGAGTGATAATTCGTGACGACGTTGTGTCCAACAACGTTTATAATCTTGATACACGCGTAATGTACGTACATACACACGTTCATATCGATCATTATCATCAACCTAAAAAATGATCGCTACCAGTTCACCTTTCCTTTCATCGCTCATGTCTCTCAGTGACTTCCCATATTTGATTTGCTTGTCTGGAAATCACGCGCACTACAATGGTTGGAGTCTTCATTTTTGACAGATACGTACAATCTAACGCGGAATTAATTTAATGTTTTGGGTATCTCCAAAACGATTGCATATGAATAACTTCACCAGTTCCGGCAAACGAATTTCAGAGCGTTGAGCCTATTCAGTTTGAACAGTTTTTTGGGATTTCGGCTTTTTGATTTATATGCCTAATGATGAGCAAAATTACGAACGTCCTAACTTCACATTTAATATAGAAATATGTGTAAGGACTTGCGTCGCTAACTGTTGTGTGATATACAGAGAGACGCCTCGATGAGCCACTATTCTAATATTTTTGATAATCTCGTAATACAATACACTGATCTTCGCATGCGTCAATTTAAAAAAAATTAAAGAAGATAATACAACCGGACTTGATCATTCGGAATTCTTCATCAAGTAACGTAAATAATTATTATAAAAACACGCTTGATAACGAAGGGAGCAACCAAGAATTTTGTTCGTTTTACTCAACGTATTCATAGACAACCTAACTTCTAACTCCGTTGGTGTTTGATCAATAATTGAATCTAAATGCAAGTCCACTACTATATAGATTAACAAAAGTTGGCCTTACTCTTCACTCGTTCTGAAATGAAGTAGAGTCATGTTCTGAGAGTTCATCCATGTACGGGAGAGTCATTTTGATGTGATGTTACTAACACAGGCCACTCTGGCAATATCTGTCAGTCAACCTTCAGGACAAATCGACGATGGATAGAAAGCCACACTATGAATGTATTACTTTCTAATGGAAAGTTTACATGTGTTTCCAACAAAGAACTCTTTCTCTATTGTTTACCTTGGACAACAAATCCAATTTCATAACGAAGTTCTGAATTTGAGGGGCAGATCTCATTCTTTAACCATGATTACCCAGGCAGACGAAAAACGTAGAGATATTATGTATGTGGCCAATGATGTTTGCAATTTAAGCTATTACACTTGCAACTTAGTATCTTTTGTATAAACGAACATTTTGTAAGTCAAGGAAAGAGCCCAGCAAGGAAACGACTTTCGCTGTCCGTTCCTTCGCAAAAAGACTACATCAAGAGTAGCTTTGACATATGAGAGATCCAGGTCAAATTGCACTGTTTTTTCCACGAAACAGTTTGATTTATTGATGAAGAATCAACCTAAATTAATGAAACTTCATAAAAATTTCATGCAAGACGAGGTGGCTCCCCTTAAATACGCAGAGGTGGCCAACGTTAATGATTAGATGTTCTTTATTATCTTCAACGTAGGTGCAGCGCAAAGCGAACGACTAGTCATTGATCATGATATTTCAGTTCTGTGAGATCTAATATTTCAATGTCTGTTTCACACCACTGTCCTTTGAAAATGACCTTGGGCAAAAGTCAGCTTTAATTTCCGTAATTCAGTTCAACCACGAATGGGTACTTCATCGACTCTAGGTGTTTTGTTTAGATATTAGTCACAAATTGCAGATATTAGATGTTAAAACACATATTTTTAACTCCAACGATGCAACATAAATGTTTGTTCTCGGAAATGATACATTTGACAATGTGAAGACTGAATGTTCGAGGTAAGCAATTTAAGTTAATTACTCTGAAAAATACGTTGAATCGATCTATCCAATCATACAAGTCACATCCTGTATTATTTAGCAAGAATTATTGTGGTCACTAAAATAGCTATGCATTCCATGAATCACAGCTAACAGGCTGTATTCCTTAAGGTAATTTCGGTCTTAACCTCTACCAGACATGTTCACTTTTTCTTCTCCATTCTCGAAGTACGCATTTCTTCAACAGTAGGTAGGTGACAAAGGAGGGGAACACTTATCTTGTCAACAAAGTAGCTTATAATTTTCGAGGAGAAACCGATCGTTTCGTGTTTTTAATGTGCTCATTTATAACACATACAATTGTATTGTATGTGGTGACAACAAAAATAACAAAAGTACAATGTCAATGTGAGACCGCAAAGAATGACAATAATGGCTCAATCAACACACAAAAAATGTCACAGAAAAGCTATAAAAATTTACTGTTGTTACCATTCCCATTTGTTATTATGTTCTAAGTTGTCATTTGCATACCATAGGCAATCCGAAACGGCCAGCTTCCTGTTACTCCACTGGAACAGTATAGTATAGTGTCTTGTTTGGAATTCAGTGTTGACCTTTGAATGCTCGGTATTGGTTTTAATCACTTTTGAATTGGCGATAGCAACCTCTTTTGATGAAGATTCTGTTTGAATCCATATTTATCCGACAACCCGTCGAACTGCGAAGAATATCTTAACTTTGTTCTTAAATGATTTAAGACGCTTAGAACTGGCTTGGTAAGTACCTACACGATGTCGCGCCTGCCTGCACCATCATTTCAAATAGTTACCGACACAAATGGCTTGGCTCAATCCAACCGTGAAGGCTTCGTTGAGCATAATATTTATAAAGAAAACATTTATGTATCACCTATGTCAAGAAACTTGTATTTTAGAAGGTATTTTTATACAAAGTGAGCACATGTATTTACTTTGGTATTATTGTCAAAAACTGTCGTTGATATAATGATGAATCATAATAAAAGAAGGAAAAGAAACTCTCTGCCATCTTTAACCTCTACGTGTTTATAGTTGCTCCTGGTCTTTGTAACCACAAGTCCTTTGTCATCGTACGTTTTACCTTGTCCTTTAAAATGATGACGATGATAGACGGAAATTTGTTTTTATACTAGCAGTATTCTTAAAATAAAAAATGGATCCGGAATTCGCGCAGACATCTCAAAACTTTTGGAACTCAAAACGGCAACCATTACACAGCAATATGCATTGGTATGATACTGTGACATTTTACTATGCCTCGTTTAGATACCCAGAAAAATTATGTTGACAAATAGGATTGGTCACGTGGAAATTTGCAATGTTTTGTATGCATATCAAATAAATAATTGTGTGTGATAACTGTGTTATATGCGATTGATAACAACTCCAATTGTGAGCATTTTGAGCGATTTCTGGGCAACGAGCTTGCCCGCAGTTGGCAGTGCATACGTAGGCATATAGTTCTCTTGAGCTTATGAAATACTACAACGTTTTGTCACCAGCGTATCTATGTGCAGCTTTAGCTTTTGTTACCGACGATCATGTGCAGAATAACTTGAGTCAATTGAGTGATTTATGCAAACCGGAAATGCACATTGCGTTTTTTGAATCACCTCCAATTTTTCCATCCAATTTGTCCACTTTCTTGAGCTTGCCTACTCGAGCGTAAAGATCTGAGAAAACGAAAAATGCTCAGGTTGGCAATTTAAAGGCTTGCGGTTGGATGTTACCCAGTCTCTGTTCATAAAACGACTTGGAACGTTTTAAATCAATTTTAAAAAATGAGAAAAAGTCCATGTCATCAATATAAAGCAATTTAATTCCGATACCTTGACCAGGGTGACTATATTAGAGCACCAGAAAGTTTTGAAGAGTCCATTTGACATACTTCAATTAAATCATTTTCCCTGAAGTCAAAATCGGTACAAGGTACTGTATATGCAGATTGTTAAGTTGTTTGAAAAGTACCGGAAACATTGCACATCATATTTTATTCGTCTTATGTAGCTTTTCGCAGCGTTGCAGCAATAGTCGTCATCACGGCTTTAACAAAAATTCTACTTTCTATTCTCCACGTACATGTTACCCCAATCCTTATCAATATTACCTTGCATCCCCTACACGTTCTCCTGAAGCGAAATGTAGGGACGTTGTAAAATTTCTAACTCTGTTAAAGCTGCCGCATGCCGTCACTTCCAAGAACATAGCAAAAGAAACAGTTTGATGATCAATGAAATTATAATTGCAAGCATGAAACACATTGAACGGATGTAGGTATGTTTTATTATTGAACTTACTGCGCGTGTTGATTTTCTTTGCTCGTTGACAACTGTAAAAACGAAATTGATACATCCTTTTTATTTGTTAGTGTAATAGCTATGAGGCGAAAAATTGTAATATTTGGTTGTTGAATGTGCCACGAACGGATTATATAATAAGCAATCCGTTTTTAAAGAAAAACATGAACAATCTGTACTCTCATCACGAACCCACAACCACCTGGTAATTTTTTTTACTGTGTGGCAATAACAATTATAAAGTACATTTGTGTTTATGCGCCACAAAGATTTTCGCACAAGTAAAGTGCATGACCACATTACACGTAATTATTACCAGCAGGACAATGTTGAGCGGCTTGAAATGTAGAGCAAGTATTTTGAAGGCTTATCATCTGAACAATGTAACGCAAATTTACACAAAAACCTATGAACAAATCTTTGCTCAACGATGCAATGTGACAAGAGCATAAATGCCAAAATACCCGAATATAGACGGAAATGATTTAAACTAATTGCTTTGGTGACTACTTTTTTGCAAAACAGCTATTTTTCTTGTACTTGAGTACTGGCTCAGTGCTTCTCAAGGCATGCATTCGGCCCCTTAACGGCGTTAAATTCAAGAGTGTAGTATGGCATAAATGAAGATTATTACTCGTACTTGCTCGTCTAGTTGGCAAGAACAATGTACTAGCAATTCCACACCCTTTGATCGGTCACGAAGCATTAAATTCTTTTTTACTAGCACATTATCACATTTATTTGGTGATAAAGGGAAAAGGGAAAACTCTGGAAATCTGTAAAGAGTGAAATTGTTCTGTCGTCGATGTGACAATAGACTAAAACAATAGCAGGTGACAGCCTATTCACTTTTCCTTGTTCTGGCAAAGTTTTCCTTCGGTGCGATTGCGCAACATCACGTCATACAAATGTGCCTTACATAAAAATGATGTGCAATAGGATCAAGCTTCACATTTTAAACTTTTGATGAATTCGATTCTAAACGTCATCTGGCGTTGTTAAGACGTTTGGTTCGAATTTGGTTGAACTTGACTATGCCTAGGAATTGAGAAGGTTATGTGTCGAAGCACCAACCGATAGAGCTGAACAGTATGATTTAATGAATAATCAGGATGGAATTAACGACTCGAATCTTACTTTACAGAATCGAATATTGCTGCCTATTCTTCAAGTTGTTTAAGAAAATATCAGTTCAAATTGCAATTCTCGTATATTAAAGTATCATGTATATCTTTTGCTTGCGACGTATCAATAAAAGCGTAAAGTTTTGTCTTTAAACGAAAACGACCGAATTCGTGATCAAGAACTTTCATTTTTCTGTAGTTAAAACAGATCATGCATCCAATCAACGAGCTTCACATTGATGCTCCGCTCTTTAGTATGATAATTGCTATTATATACTAAAACTAAGTTGATGAAAACATAATATCTATGATACGCTTTCGGCGAGAATTGGCTCCAAGGTTAAAAGAAATAAGAGCTTCAGTTGTACAGTTCTGTACATTTTGTCAAAAAAATATCGGCTCAATAAAAATTAATTACTAAAACTCATAGAAAACACATTCTGCAAGCATTGGAACTTTGGAACACAAATTTTCCCAGAGGCTGCAGACATGAATATTGTTTCTGGAATCTTAATAGCGGACCGATTGTAATCTTCGCATCAAGATTTTAATTTTTAACTGATGTATGTGTTTTATCAACTAGAGGTCTATAATAATACCTATAAAGCTGGTATTATGTAACAAGGAACTGTTTTCTTCTCCAAACTACATGCTGAAGGAAAATGCAAGAGACGTAACACTATCCAACAGCAGCATAATTATCCATACTTTTCTAACAGCGTCAGTTTAATCAAACAACTTAGTTTTGCGTTACTAGCTCGTCTCCACTAGTTACAGACGGATCTTTAAAAAAATACAATCAAACAGTAAACCTACGTTTTGTTGATTAAGTTGAAAAAAAAAATGACGCAAAGTATGTAGTTTTTACCTCCACTTTGTTGCTTACATACGCCTGTTAATGCTCTAGAAAAGCGTACTACATTGTAGATTAAAAGTTTTTTTCTTCATGAAGTACAAACACTTTAACTCGTAGCTTAGTTAGAACAACGTGTATAATCTACGAATGAATAAAGTCTTCAGGTATTAATTCCTGAGTATATTTATATGTAGGAATGCTTAAAATAGGCAGATGCGTGGTAAATGCTTACAGTATTTATGTAACGCTAAGGAATTAAATAAATTTTGAAGGGAAACTATGGGCTTGATGTAATATTTGCATCGCATTTCTGACAAAAAAAAACCTGGAGAGTTTATGTGGCGGAGGAGAAACGGGACAACGCCATATGATGATGGAGTGTGATATTATCGTCAGTTGGTGCAGTTTTTTGTTTTTTTGATGAACAAACCCTTCTCTGTTTGTAGATTTCATACAGTCACTGAGCCGTGCGGAACAGTCTGCAGTTTCACTTTGATACTATTTCAATTTTCGTTTTAAGATTTTGATTACTAAGTCAATGAGTGGGGCGATTTATATGATACCTACTACATGGTATCCACTAGTTAACAAGTGATCCTTTGTTGTCAACATGCAGTACAGATATCCTTCAAAGTACATGCATACCTTAATATCTCACCTGCGACTTGATCGACGATGAACAACAGCGGCTGCTTGCAGACAAACTGTAATGCGCGTTGTGTCGATTATCGCATACTCAGGCAGTAAGTCAGGGGGACTTTTTTCATGCTAAAAACGAGAGTAAATCAGCGCCAATGCCTCACTTTTGCCTTTGCAATGCAAGTGAACGGAATGATTTCCTATTGTGTGTACTTTTTCTATTTAAAATAAAATGTGAAAGAGGATCTGACTAGTGTTTTCTCCCAAATTCAATATCGTAACATAGGGACATTGGAATTCGTGCTACTTTTAGTGTTGTTTTAGTACTCCCAAAAAAGGAGCCCAACTTGCTCCGATTCAAACCTTCTCACGTTTGGAGGATCCACTGCCGGTTTTTGCGGTGAATCTTCAATGTTAACATTATTGTGGTTTCAAATCAGTGCATTCAAGGCGTGTGACAGATTTAGTCATTTCTAATATTGAAGCACATTTGACTGTGTGATGCGTGCGCGCATCGATTATTTTTACTAGGATTTTTTTCCAAAAAACAGCAATTTTTTAAACTGTGTTTGAATGCTTAATGCTTTTGGAATGTGACTGAATTGTGTTTTATCTTCATCAATAATGAGTGTCCCCGGTGATTTTTCCTAACGGGACACCTGTTACAACAAAATTGAAGTCGGTATATAAAATTCATAGTGAAGTTGTGGCGATGGATCAAACATTTTATAAGGAATATTGCCAGACTCCACCGTTGACAATTCATAGGCCTCTTAACCCCAGTACTCCACAGCATCTTCACCACCACCATAATCATCCCCCTCAGCAACACCATCACCATCATCAACCAAACGCTCTGTCCTCATCCCCTCAGGTTCCACATTTGCAGTTACAGAAGTCTGCAGGTTTACCTCCACAACCTGGTCCTCATTCTGCAAACACCGGAGCAAATCAAACAGGTATAAAGTATACCAGAGCTTTGCCATTGTGCTATAGATTTTAGATTCGAAAAGTCTAAGGAGGGTTTTTTCGAACAAGTATACTACAAGCAACGATGATAAATAAATAGCCGTACCTTACCGCATTAAAGTTTTTCAAGAGCTCGGCATGGAAATCATTTTATTTTACGCAATTATTTTCTTGTATATTAGTTATGAAATATGTAAAATATTTCAAGAACTACTGTTACAGTGAAGAATTCCAGTCTGTTGGTCACAATCCTGGGCAAATGCAGATGAAGAGATGAATTTTGACGAGTTCACGTGTTGTCTAGAGCAATCATGGCTATAAAAGTACATGTATTTCAAACAGTATTACACAACTCGTCATGGTTACCTACGTTCCTGCTTAGATTCTTATGTACCACGCATTTGCTTAGTATCTGTTGCAGAAGAAGAGAAGAAGTTTTGGAAGGTTTGTGAAGCATCATAAAAAACTAGCGACTATTATATTCTGGGAAAAAATGAATGAAGAATATAGATGATGATATGGTTTACTAGCGAAGCGAGCGATCTAGTAGGCATGTTCCGTATAGTATGAATGCACTTTAATGCATCGGCAAACGTAGTAATGATATTTGATTAGGTAGGTATTGAAGCAATGCTACTTATACATAAGCTACTACTAAACTCAGCGATGGAACATTAAATGAATCATATAAGATGACCCTGAAATATCTAGAAATCTTGAAGTAATTTGGTTTGAATCATAAAAATGTTTGGTTTTGATGGTCTACTTTGTAATCAGCGTCTTCTCAAAGTTTGCGGAAAATATGACTCCAGAAAATGGCGTTCCATGCTCCATTATGTACGTCCATTTTCATGAACACTAAAAACAGGATTTACTGAAAAATGGAATGTTTGTGATCTTTATATTTATCTGGTTACACAATTAAACGCATGTAAAGTTATCCAAATGACGATTCTTGAAACAGAACATAAAGGACCAGAGTTAAACAAACAATATTTGCACTTCATATCTAAAACGATAAAAACTTTGTATTCGTTCCCATAACGGTATATAAAGGTTTTTAGCTTTTGTTTAAGGAAAAAATAGCTACTTTAATTTTTATGATTCACAATTTCCTGGCCGAGAAGCAAAGAAGATACAAAGCAAGTTTTTAAAATACTTTCCATCGAAATGTAGCTAATGAAGTTTGCCAATTACTTGTTGTAAATGTCCATAGTGTGTGTTTATGTACGGAAATAGATTTCAGTCTAAATCTTTGGTATCCAGCTTTGCGTTTGGTGGAATCCTCGTTGATCCGGGTCAATCTGAGACTCAACAAGGTTTGACATGCGAACGGGTGTATGAAACTAAACATTAGCCGAACGAAGCACTTTGTAGATCAATGCATTTAATTTGATAGTTATTTGTGTGTTGCTAATAATTAATGAGTTTTTGATATTAGTCGGAGCATATTGTATTTTCAAGCATTTTCATTGTCATCTGAAATTAAAGCTGCAAAAAAGACATTAACCGTTAAATCGTAAATGTAATCTTTATCCTGAAATTATGGTTGTAGAAAACGATATACTTCGACAATTAATATCATGTATCACAATTGGAATGACAATTCCCAAATCGAGGCTGAATACTCTGATTTGAGATTTTGCTCTGTATCACGTTTTCTTATAATGTTTATCTTAGTTATAATATTTTAAAGAACACGTTTCAACGCACTTTCAAGTTGTAAATTTTGTTTTAAACTAGTTTAGTGTTTGTCTGGGTTCCGAAATCGCTGTGAGAAATGTTTTTTATGCTTTCATAAATTATTCATTAGTCGATGCAAAGTGATAGTTTTATCCTGCACAATTAGAGCTCTCATGCACTAGATGCATTTCCTTGTGACAAAATGGGAATATTCGAGAAAAGTGCTAAAAGCGAGTAGATTTGAAGCTTTGCTCGCATATCATCTCACTATCATCACGCTTCTATGCAAAACAAATTTAAACAAAAGATATACTTATTATTATTAAATTTGTTACCTTACGGCAAATTAGGTACATAAAACTTACATAACCGTAGTGCACTTCTTACACAACGGCTAAGCCTTGAGACTAAAATTGAATCTGATGATGGAGTTGTCATGAAAGGCTAATATAGTAATAGTATTTCTACAAAGTATACACATAATTAGCACAAAACACTTGAGATTTAAATGCAAAACTATGATCATTATCTTTACAATTCATTCATCCCGATCAACTTATTTTTGCTTATTGTAAAAACGTGAAAAAATTATCTTCTCGCCATCATAAAGAATGTTTTTAGGCAACACAAAAGATTTTAAATTGTGTTTAAAAATGGTAAAGTGAAAATAATCGAGATTGAGCGAGATCACGACCGTTTGTGGCAGATAAATACAAAAGCTCGTCAGCAAGTGTGACTTGCTCGTTACTTTCCTCAAATACTCTCAACCGATTTTATTTTATGTTTAAACTGAAAACAGTTTTGGAATGTTATTTCTATTTGTAATGTAGGAGAATGGCCAAAAAACAGTATACTATTCAATCCATTTCAAATAGTATTTAAGACACGAGAACGTTTTCCGACCAGTGAAAGTTAATAATTTGGACTATCGGACTTTCAAATTTCTGGCGTTTTGTTTTTCCTTTTTCGTTACTGCTTGACATTTCCGGAAAATGAAAAGTTTTAATAGATCGAGGTGGTTTTTTATTCATCCATTTCTTAAATTCATTTTATTCATTGCTGAACATTGCATTGCATTGTTTTACTAATTTTGATCATTCTCCAAGATGTTCAGGAATCATCATCAGTATGCTTTCGAAAGATCTTTGCGGCTTAACCAAAAAACAAGTAAAGAGGCCCCAGCGTTAATAGCAAAATTGGAGCCACGAAATAATTGATTTCTTGGACGGGATTAGCCCACGCAATCAAGAGTAACTTTTCAAATACCTAGTGGGATACGTTATCGACTTAAAAATGTAATAATTTTCCTAATTTTGTAATAAAATAGTAAAAACAAACAGTTGAATTTTCGAAAGAATGCATTTGTTTGTGTTGAACAGTTTATACCTCTACACTCTTAATTGAGTGATTTTCGTGTGTGACTAATATATTATTATATTCAAAGTAGTTCACACTTTCAGAGGCTTGTCAATTTGTGAATTTTAATAAGTCAGTTTATTCCGACAGCATTTAAGCAGAAAAATTTACATTTTGAGCGCATATACGAAATTACTGACTCAATTAGTATCGGTATAATTACTCTACGGTGCCGCACAAACAACACATTTATGGCGACCGCATTAACATTCCATGAAGCAGTGCCATTTAAAAACGTAATATAATTGGTATACTGGATAGAAGTGAAAAAAACGTGTTAGATTGTTCACTTTCATCAAATAACCAATGTCTGTAATGAAATGATTCCCACAGGACGGGTTAGGATATCAAAACTCGTGAACAAGTTCGTGCATCTATCTTACTTTATTCCCATTCAATGCTTTATATGTTGTCAGGTTGATTTTTCAAACCTCCAATTCAACTCTTAATATTGGCCTATTTCTTCAAGTTCTCCACGGTTTTTCATTTAGCTGTGAAATAATATTTTTGGAATACTATATGTTTTTGGAATGCTAAATTGTGTTATGATAAAAATGTTATCCATCTACACAACTCTGTATCATGGAATGTTATTTACCGTCCTTTGCCAGAAAATCATAGCTGAATCATGCTACAGTTTGCGATGAGATGTCTAAATGTAGGTGGTTTTCAAGCTCAGGTAAAACTAAATGTTTTTAAAGGATGAACAAAGATCTTCGTTTAGCAACAGTGGTAGGTAAACAGGCTGTTATTGTTACATTACTTGACAGTCCATAGAATTTGTTATTCATTCAATTATTTCTGTTAATGACCAAAAAACATGAACTACAGCTATTGTATTCTACGTTTTTGTCAGGCTCGCTGAATGAAAAAAACTCATTTCCCTTTTGCACAATAATCTTTTTCCTATTTTAGTAAACATGATATTCAACGAAAACATCATAAGAAAAATTTACACCATTTGCTAAATCGAATTGGCTTCCACAAACACTAAAAGCATCTTTCGAAGTGCAGATTAGAACCGATTTTTTTTTTGCATTGAATCATTACTCCTAAAATCAATAAATTAAAACTGTATCGTATATCAGAATTACTCAAGGGATATTATGCACGTAATCAATTACGTTTTTAGGTTATGTTACATTATGTGTTAAGTTCACTTTGTTCCTGAATTTTTCAACTGATAATGCATGGATCACGAGACATGCTCCAATTTTACTATCGCTTGTAGCAGTGACGACTTTATTTTGATGCAATTAAAATCGAAGCAGACATGCGCAGGTAGCAAAATTGCCATTTTAATATGTAGTACATTATTGAGGATATTTTATCAGAAACAATATAATCTTGATAACAGACTGATGGGGGATACAACAATAAACACATCCGACTCTATTACAAAAATTCATCTTTTCTTATCAGATTGCTCGAATTACAAAGCAAATCCAAAAGATCCACAAAACTCTTGATTTCATACTCATTAGTAGAGTATTTGTAGCATAAATACAGCGTATCCCAAGTTACAACCCAATGCGAAACGTAACATGCTTGTGTAACTTGCCGAAATGCTGTATCCATGGGCTTAATTAAAGTTTATTTTGATCTCTCCATTCAAGTGAATCAAAACAAGTCTAGCGCCTCCTTACAGTTAGCTGGGAAATATATTGATTGATTGTATTTGCTTTTAACATGTATACGGTGGGGAAAAACTTGAGGATTTCCATCGGTCATGTGGCAAGTTTTAAGTGCGCTCCATTTTGCATACAAAATAAGATCATTTCATCTTGGCCAGAGTTACATCAACAGAGTCTTAACAATGTCTATTAATATAATCAGACTGAATTGATATCTTTTTAAAAATAAATGTTGCAATCATAAAGGAACTACAGACAACAACAGCACAGAAGTATAGCAAATTAAAAACAGATATTTTAGCTGTTCACCATGCTCCCTGTAATTATATACATTATTATACAAAAAGTTATGAAAATATAATTTTTCTCTTGCACATCAACTCTACACTTTTGTCTGCATGAGGCAACTGTGCCAAAAAAAACTTTATTAACAGATTATTATTTTCAGTATCATGAGACTAACAAATTGCAATGTGCTTAAGTTTATTATTAAACAAAATCCTTATATTTTTGGACTTGAGGCCGGCTGCTGGTGGGGCTTTGTTATGTAATAATAATGATAATAATGCCTACGAATTTAATCGAATGGGATGTATGCCGCTGGCCAGATGAAGAACGGATGAAACGATTTTTTACGCTTCGGGAGGAAACCATTCAGCCACTAAATATTAGACTTTTTTGTGCAAATTGACTCCGGGATCACAATAAAAATTATGTCAGAACAGAACTAAAACTGGTTCATTTCATAAGTGCATTGTCGTTAATAAAATGATATTATTAGGTGAACGGGAATGTGCCTGTGTGACGAATAGTTTGAGCATGAACACGTACGAAGACCAATTACTTACTCTTTGATGCCCTTATGAATTCTTTTAAATGTCAAACCCCAGAAGTAGTGATTGTAAATGACGTGTGACAAGTTTTAAAACATATACTAGAATATATTACTTTAAACTCGGTGGGCTAGAAACAGCCAAAACCTGAATTAGTTTAGTGTGATGAAACTAAATTTGTGGGAGGAATGCATGCACGAATCATTTTATTCACATTTCTTTTCATCCTCATCTTTACTGAATCGGAAATAGGAATTGATCAAACTTTCCAAGTGAATAGCTCAGACAAGAAAATGCCAGATTCATGAATTCTCAAGTGGTAGTGTAAATCCAACTGCAGTAACAGTCGCAAAATGCTTTTAAGTGCATTGGTTGCTAAACGATTTGTAAAATCTGGCAAGGTTATCTAGTTCATTTGGGTAAAAGCTTGTATTGAATGCGATTCTTAAACGAGACAAATGATAATCCAGCATATAGATTTGCCTCATGAACGTTCAATCGATGAATTATGTCTGTCAACAGCTAACGAAAGAATATTCTACTCCATCTCCATCGAGTCGCCTCTAAAACGACGAAAACGATGCCTACACAATATCTCTTGAAATTGACGGAAAAATTGGGCTATTGGCCCTTTTCTTATAAATTGGGTGACGGATTCATGTTCGAAATTTCACTTTCTGTGGTTTTAGCTATGCACTAATTTGGTCTCACTGCCACGAAACAATAACATCTGGTAAGGTGTTACAGGAATGTGTGAATCTAGTAAGTTACTTACTTACACCCTTCCAAATTGCCCACATAGTGAATACCTGTACAACAAACACAAGTAAGGGCCACGGTCTCAAATTAGGTTCCGTAATACATCTCATACTACACAAATTCAAGCTTGATCATGTTGTCCTCACGAAGGTTCATTTCTTATTAGGAAACTGAAAATAATTTTCGATAATTTTGGTTGTGGTCAATAAATGGAGCAGTGGGCATTGTCATTTGGTTACGAGTTGCTACACTTTATTGGTGTTACTTCATATTTTTCAAACTTGTCGCTCAGTTATCCTTTTTGCCAATAGCCCTGAGCGTGAGTTTCGTTTAGACTCATAAAACTTCTTAACTCATTGGTTTCACACTTAAACTTTTATTGATTTCGAGAACAATTACATGTCATTTACACATTTTTCTCAGAAAATGGGCTACTTAAGGCCCATTTGTCAAGACAAAAAAGTCTAGTCATTGTATAAAACAAATGCTCTAGAACTGAGGCGATTAGGCGATCTCGCCGCATCAGCACATGCTGTTTCTAAGTTGACACTTATTAGCTGCACAAGATAGCACAACGTCGTCAATTCATTTTTATTTGTACCATGTTTTTTGTTGAAATCCTTCCATTTCATTTGACTTTTCATTTTACAAGTTAGAACTAGTTTCTGTGTTTTAGGAACCAGAGTCATGTTTCATCATCGAAGGATTGCCTACCTACATTTTCAACACGGGCAATAACAACAAAGTTTATCAATACTCGCAAAAGAAAGTACATTATTTAACAAGATTTTTAATAAATGTCGAGCTCCCTTATTACACTCGATACTGTCAGGTGGTCCATTTCTCACGATCAAAATAGTGGGGGAAAACTTCATTATTCTTCAATGTCAGGTAGTTGTTTGTAGCTCACCCCTCATCACTCCAGTCATCTCTTTATTGTTACGATTACAATAAAAAAGCTTGATCTGTCTACATGTCGAAGAATAGATTTTTGTCGAAAGTATACTCTTTTGTGGTTCCAAAACCACGTATCATCGTTGGTGCAATAATGTATGCATTTTTTATTATAAGTTTTAATAATGCATTTTAATAATACAGGAGAATGGGTAATAGCGAATATTGTTAGCATGTTATGACATGCCTGTCATGACGATCACAACCTTGTGTTATAATTACATGTGATTCTTTCTCATCATTTTGCATACGCAAGGGTTGATCCAGGATATCAGTGACAACTATATCGTTTTTTCTTAAAATTGGCATCCCTCATCATGTTTAGAGTAAGCCGAATAATCTTCCCTAAGTATACGGGAAGTCAAATGTAAATATCGTACATGTTGACTGTTGACATTAAATCTTGGTTTAACTGAAACTGCCCCCATTCATTTAACACGTGTTCAAAATATTTGCAATAGGAATTTCATTTGATTTCTTAAGATACCGGTTCTATCTAGCATACTAGTTTCTCTTCATGTCAAGAAAAGTTTGTGAAGGTTAACTGGCACATCAACATCAACCACTTCTTTCTCTGTAACGCCTGACTTACAAGTTAACAAGTTTCGTCAATAAAGTTGCACTTTTCTATTTCGTATTCGTGTTACCTTGTAATGTTGAAAATGAGACTGAAACACGTCTGCCTTTACCTTAATTTATGTTACGATGTAGTTTTTGAGTGTAACGTAGAAACGTCGTGTTTGTAAACTATCAGACTAATGTGAATCCTACTATTATCGTTTTACGACGTATACAAACCCGAATGAAACCAGTAAAATACACCTAAAAAAAGACACATTCATGAGTCAGGGTCGTATTGCTATTGTACCCTGGATTTTAAGCATGTCGTGTGGGAGAATCCGTACACAAAACAGATTAGCTACTGCTTTGGATGGTTTTACTTGAAAAAAGTAGAGCAGCTCAATGAACCGTGGAAAGACTGCAACAACTGTCTAAATCCTTGATTTCGTTAACATTTTAGAAATCACAATGTGTGAAAACATTTGATTAATGTGCAAAATATGTGATTCTGCACTATCATCGTCCAAAGTTTACCAAAAGTTGCCAGTAACGTCGTAGTATGTCGCATTTATCGGGCGCCTGAAAAAGGAACCCTTGTTTTAAGAATAAACCTTTGAAAGTGCATCTTCTTAAACTGGGACGGTAGGACTCGAACGGTACCTGCTACACGTTTTTTGCACTTGCACTTCATGTTGGCGACAGGTTTTAGATCATTTTTGACTTGATTCACAAATGCTGTCGGTATCGAAATATATGATGTATTTATATGCATCTCTAAATTTTTATACAACAGCACTGTTGAATATCGTCCTATTTCACGTACTACATGCTCTGGTTGCTTTCGCGTTATGGTCAACGAAAGAATCACGATATTGCATGATTTGCCAGTATTGTTTCAACTAATTTAATGGATAAAGGATATTGTATAACTCTACCTTCGAATCACTCATCGAATGGGAAGGGTTATCCTTCCAAAGCGAAATACACATTTTTGTCAAAAGTTTTCAGTTAAAATTTGAATAGTCTATTCATTCTAACTGGATAATTTGTTTAACTGCTTTCTAAGTTCAAAGTTGTTAAAATTGCGGTTCGTGTGTTTACTCTGCGCTATAATTTGACAGGTTAAACTCAAAGATGGTTATTTTTTCGTCGTTTAACATCCATTTTTTTCGGATCACAAAAGGGGCAAATCACTAAAATGTTAAACAAAGAGTTATTTTGTTTCATGTAATCCCGACGTGGTCCTGATCTTGAAAAGCTGGTTTCAACTAGAAATTGATCAGTGTGGTGCATCCGAAAAGTTGAGCAAAATCAGCCCTTAAAACACATTAGTAATGAATGAGTCGATCGTACAAATAACTTTTTCAGCAAGGTGCTTTTGTGACTCGCACTTTTCTGGATGAATTACGCTGCATCGGAAAACTGTTTCTGATGCATCATTTCAAGAGTAAGAGTAGCGTGTTGAATGACAAGCTTTTTTCTTTAATGCTTCTCACGAGTTAAACGTTAATAATACGTTAATTGTTTTATTTTTCTGCGCTAGGGGCAAAAAATTGACTTCTGTTTTTTTCTATACATCCGTCAAGGGTAGGCGACATGCTGTCACCTTGTATTGTCGCGTGAGCTTGTCCCTGATTCTAATATGACAGTATGTATTAATATCCAATTCAATTTTCAATAATTTGACACACTTCCCCGTTAATCAAACAACGATTCGCAGGGATATAGTGTGGATATCAATTATACTGACCCTCACCGTGACGGAAGGATCGCGAGATTCGAGACGCAGGCAAAGTGAATTGAATTGTTCATACACATACCCTGTTTTCGAATTAGTTTGAAGAACTTCACACAGAAACGGATTTATGGAAAGTTTTCCTTGATTACACTTGATTTTTTTCCATATTTCCTTCCTGATTGGATAGTCAACTTTTTCATTTTCACCGGACTATAGGCATGGACAAGTCCTTTTAAAGTTTTTCTTTGCTTTTTTTGATAATCTACTGTTTTAAAACGCTCCATTGACGAATCATCTCCCAAACTTCAACATATAGGACTTTCCTTGTTCGTTCCCTCTTAAATCATTAGCAAATGGTATAATGCCAGAAAAGTTCGGTAGAATTGCGGAACTTGGATTTGCACAAGAATCAGGGAAAATATATGTTCAACGACTGCTCGAATTCTGTTCAGATACATACGTAAATGACAACGTAATTTTTTAAAGCTAGAACGTAAATGGGTTCCTTACTGTTCATACATAGTATACTTATATGTACTACTGCTCAATTTTCTCCACATCAGCGGGGGACTTGAGATACTACGGGAAAAAATACCAATCAACGTACAACGTACATTTTGTGTCGCAGTTTTCTTATTTCCGTTGAAGCATGGAGACCATTGTCCACGCTATCACCGATTTTGCTTGATAGAAAATGCTTGAGTAGTATGTTTCAGTCCTCGGAGCATATCGCCCTAGAGAGGAATCCCACGGTACTACAATAATGGAAGCTACTAATGGGAAGGTGTGATAAACGCAAGAAGGGAACAACAATTCAGAGCACGGCATTACATCATTTTGACGTTGAAAGTCGCGTTTCTCTTGTTCTAGAAGACAATAGGTCGACAAAATATTTGATGTTTTACACAAACAATGATCGCGAGACATGCTGCTATTATTACGATTATTGTTATTATTTGCTCCTTTCCCTAATTTTTCGACTTTTCGTCCCTTTATCACTCTATACTCGCCACGTGTGCGCGGCTGCTGGTGTTGTTTCCCTTTAAATTTACTTGAGTGAGTGTGTGTAGGCGGATGTCTCTCGCCGCTTACACGTAGAAATCCATGTAAGTATTCGTGTTGTTGTTGACATGACGCTTATCTTTCTACCCGTTTCTGTTTAAATTTTTTAAATTTTACTTAAAAGTTAAACGAGCTCCTAAGCAAAAAGCTGTCAGGTATCGTTCACAAATTATTACTTCGAACTCCATGACCACGCGATGATTGTAAACTGACAACAAAAAATAGAATCTTATCAAGAAAACCCTTAGTAAAGTTTCTCTATGATTCATCAGAACAGGCTTACAGGATGAACAAACTTGCTGACCTTTCGACATCAGTTTGAACAAACTTTACTTAGAACTCTCAACACGTATTGATCTCATGTCCTGTCGCGTTGAGCGGATGCTTTTTTTTTCTTTGTAACAACTTTTCATTATTTATCTATACAAAAATTGAATCATTGATGTTGTCTATGAAATTTTTATCTATGTCGACAAATACTTTCTAATAAACACGGCAACATTGATTAAGAAAGCCTCAAGGTTTGGCAAATAGGAACAAGTAAATATCATGACATGTGTAATGTGTACGTTGCCATTAGGGGTTGCTCAAAAACCAGATTGAAATCATTATCTCTCATTTGCATCCCGCGTCTACGTCTGGATAGTTCCTTTAATGCAGTAGAAAGACCCAGAGAAAAGTGGTATTTTTATTGAATGTCTTGTGTTGATTGGTGTGACGCATATTCCAACATATCGAACGCAAACCTTTTGGAAAAATAACCGTTTTTGAGAGAGTAGTAAAATAACCGTACGTTTTTCATACCCTCTTCCGTTTTCGTTTCATTACGATGTTCACCTCATTTATATGATACGGTTAAATGAAGAATATGACAGTTGAATTAATGAATGTGTAAATTATCGTGCAAGTGTAATTTTGTAATTCGTGTGGTAGTTGATAGTATATTTATTCTCGATCACATCTGCATTTTCTCCATGTCTCTCACCCGTAACTGATGCATACGCATTTGGTATCCGACCGTAAGAAAAATTATCGGGAACGTTGATGATTGGGCTGTTGATTGTTTCTGTAAATAGGAAATAGACGAGGTGTACAAAATTTTATTGTTTGGTGCATCATACGATGAAATAGTTAATGTGGACAAATTTGTTGCAGGTGCTTACTCTACAACGTAGCTTCAATCCAGTTCATATTTCAACACGAAACTCCCATAAAACAAAACTGTATGACTACCTTGTTTCGTTTATGAAGAGGGATAGCTCAACCACCTGCCCTTTTTTTATCCTGCATGGCATCCTTTCGCTTCCCCTTTCGTAATCCTAGAAATTCATTTCCTTATGTGATTCTGGAGGAAACGACGGTTATACCGTCATGGATATCAAATGAATCAACACTGAAGTATAATTAAGCTAGTCATAACTGACATTTGTTAAAGGGAAAATGATCCAACAATGACAATTTGCTATTGGGAAAAAAGTCTAATCAAGAATGAAATTATCGAACACGTCCGTATCCCTAAACGCAGACCAAACACACTCAGGAGCATACCCGAAACCGTTCTTTAAAATTCTGGACATAGCAGCTTGTACACGAAGCAATGCAGTAGTGCCAGATAATAACAGTTTTCCATCCTGGATGCATTATGTGGATAAAAAATTGAGAGAAAAATTGCTCCTCTGGAAATGGAATTCAAATATTTGCACTGTGTGATTTTTTCAGTGCTAAAAAGAAAATCGAGATCGACTTAATAGCTTTTCATGCTTTATTATCCAATAGACAGATCATCAATTTGCACTTTGTCGTAGTGTTCGCCGTATTTATTACTATTTCCTCTGCAAAAATATCTGTCCCAGATTGGGAATGACATTTTTATTCTATGCTAACATTGATGCAAATCCTAATTCAATTCATTTTTCATATTTTATGAATAGAAATAGAAGCCTCTGATGGTTTCCTTTTATGTCATCAACTTTATTACTACAATGGTAGTAGTCAAATAAAAAAATGAGGGAAAATAAAAGCTTTTCCATGATAGTTCCATGCATAACAAAGTAAGCCAGATCATCATTAAATTTCCATAGCCAACTGATAATAATCAAATTAAATTGAAAAGTTTCAATCTCAGTCGTCTACTATACTATTTACAGACAAGTTTCTGCTCTGATGGTGAATGTGGTAGGAAAAGAAAACTTGTCAGGGACCTCTTCGATTTTCGATTTCTTGGTAATCATCTCGCTATCAGGCTGATATATATCCTTTGCTGTCAGGCAAGCATGACATGGCATGGCATCCTTTCTCCAAACTATTCTGCTATTATTAGATTCCATGCAGAAAATAGCTCAGGTATGTTTCTTTGCTGCGCGGAAAGGAACTTTCTCTGGGTAAAAGTATACGGAGAACTTTTTTTTTCCTCTCTCCAAGATTGGCTCATGGTTTCGATTGGTCCGACACAGCTTTTGGGCCGGGCGTAAGTCGTTGTGTAAACCAGTCCAAATTTTGTTCGTTACGAAGCACGACCGTAAGGACGATCTGTTTAATCGATTTGCCCAATGTTGATCCACTAAATACTTGGCGTGTCTATCATCAAGGTAGAATTCTTTATTGCAACCCCTATTCATTTCTGAGAAAGGAAAGAATAAACAGAAAAGTTGAAGGAATAAACTTTCTTGAGTAAATACAGAGTTGCGTGTGACGGGGCAATAAGATACATACTTTCGTTAAACGTTTTTTACGTTTTGGCAAATTCTACCGTCAGTTTTTATCGTAGAAACTTTCCAGTTGTGGCTTTGTGAAGTTATCAGTTAGAGAGGAAGAAAAGGTTTGCTGGAAAGCATGAAAGTACTAGTTTCAAGTCAAAGTTTAGTTAAGAGAAGTATGAAAAAATCATTAGTGCAAATGAGAATTCCTTGAAGAAATTTCTTGGCAGCAAAGATGTAGTTGTTTTCAAGTTGTGTAGCGTTTAAAATTTGTGGAAAGAGAAAGATGTCCAATGACCGAGAAAACCACGTCTCAATTATGACAAACGCAGGCCGACATGTCATCTTACAGGAAGCAATTACTACTACGTGTAATCCATCACCTTTCTTTTATTTTAAACTGTATTTCTTTAGCAACTTGACAAACTTCCTGTTGTATTGCGAAGATTGCTTAATGCCGATTTAAAAAAATAGTAACCAGGTACTCTTACTATCTGATCAATCGGAAACTGTCATAGCAAAATACAATACAGACAGTTATAGAATTATATAACTACTGGTGCTGCATCGTCACATTATTGACAAAAATACTCTGAGCGTTACAGCCCCTAGGGAGATTTGAACTCCCGACCCCTGGTTTACAAGACCAGTGCTCTAACCCCTGAGCTATAGAGGCTTCCTTGGCAGGCAAGGCGAGAATATCTCTCTTTATACTCATCTTGATTGTTTACCATACATCTCGCACCTCACAGGTAAATTAGTTAAACAATTTCATCACTCATTACGAAACATGAGCTTCGTAAAAGTGTAACGCGGAGAGATGGCCGTTCTCCGAAAAACAAATTTTCACCCCGAACGAACATAAAATATTTCATAAATTTGTATGCCAACAAGCTAGTTTTAAAATGCTAATTAGGCATGATTTTTATGTAAATATCAGAACTGATACAGTAAGCCGTACATTTTTTTCCTAAACTATCTACTTCAAAAGCCATACCAAGATCAAGCCTTCTTTCCTTTGTTCAAATCGCACTTTTTTCTCTATCAACATGTTAAAACGGTGCAGTCATTACCACATCTAATTCTATGATACATAGCTGAACGGAAAATTTGCGCGAATCACCGTAGAAAACAATCAGCGTCGACGTGCATACTGCATCTATACCTGAATAGATTAATGAGGAACGGTAGTCAAATGCCAATCAATTTTTTCTTCATTCCACGAATCAGCCAAACTTGCTATCAAGCAGCCTTCGTTGTCCGCAAGTTACATTTCTTTGTGTTTACTGCAACTGCAAATAGATGAAACAATGACACTCTCTCATGTTTCCATTATATTTTTGTGCAAAAAAAGGGCTTAATCTTGTGAAGTGTAAGAAAAATTTATAATTTAGTATGACACTATATATATGCCCAGGGGATAGAAATCTGAGGTTTTATTTGACAAACTAGTCTAGTTTGCGAATTTGCAAACGACGTTTTCAATATTGATCCACAACCGTGATAATTATGTAATAATCATGTCAGTAGAAACGATGGAGGCGAGTAAAAATCAGGTAAACAAAGACGGAGGTAGATGGAAAGGTGTGTATCTTTAACTGTTTCGTAAAGCAAATTTTTAGCCTTATTGTTAGCGGAGTTCTTGCATAATTCAATTTAAAATGTGAGCTGACGTGTTCGCATTAGCGCCGCTGCCTGGTACTCCTTTGAAACGTGCGGGCCAATCAATAACACCTACTAAAGAATCAAATGAACAATAAATACCTTGTTCACAGGATTCCAACTTGGAGGAAACATGAATTCATGTGTGGCAGCCTTGTGACTGCAGGGATAATTAAAAAATGTATAGCCCATGACAGGCTATTGTCCGGTCGATGGATATAAATACTTCAAAAATGCATTCGATCCATGCTGAAAAGATGGACATGAATGTAATTTTTGGCGAGTTGACATTGCACACGATTCATTGAGTGCGCGAAGGAAAAAAAACGGTTCTTTACGCATGGTATAATTTTCGTTAAGGTCTCGAAAACATGAGTGATTAGATTTGTTGTCTGACGCTTGGTGTTAGGAAAATTCTTATGATAGATACGATATATAAAAGAGATAAAAATAAGGCATCGTAAGCAATCCAATCTTATACTAAATGTTAAAATATGTAGCGCTTTACAGGCTTTATGTATTAATTTTTACAGGCCGAGAGGAGTTCACAGGTCTTGACAATGACGCACTGGACTTTAGTCAACTGGAGGATTTCATTGCGAATGAGACGGACACAAACTGCAGGTATGCTGAAATGCTTTGAAAAGGTTGCAATAGTGTTACATTAAATTTAATGAATTGAAAACTATATTACACATTTAGTTATTTTGCGGACACACTTGCGAACAGCGAGGCCTCAAAACATGCTCCTCCGACATCTCAAGCTGGAAGGGATCGAATATTAGTCATTACTACAACATCAGGCCAACAAAATGAGGGGGGAATATATGTGGGAGGAAAAGCTGCTCCGCCAGCTGCCAATGCACGTCCGACTACGTATCCTGGAGGACCTTTGCCGTAAGAGAGCCTCATAATTTTCGATTGATTCTAAGTTACACTTATCCAGAGCTAAGATATTTTTAATTATACGTGTAGGCATAATCTGCCAGACAGCCCTCCTGATTCAGGATCAGAGCCTCCCTACTCCCCTACAGATCCTGGATCGAGATCACCCAGTAAGCCATACAGTAATCAGAGGTTCAGTTCAGTCACACGAAGCTTTTGAAGTGTTTAGATAATTTCGTAAAATTGATCCTGTTTTTAGATCATAAGGGAAACGTTAATGGTCGTCGTAACCTCCATGATCTTTTGGTGCATCCCATCTATTCAACGCCACAGCAGCATCCACATTCCACTCCCGCTTCTATTCTGCCATTAATGCCTCATGACCTTCAATCACTTGGGTCACCACTTCCTCATATTAACCCCATTCACGTTCCTCCTCTGGTCCCCATCTCACCCACAACTGCAGCGACTTCAGTTGAGTCTCCAACTGGAAACCCAACTTTGACATCATTGGACAGTCATTCTAACCATGTTACAGGGGAGTCCTCCCCAGCTGGAGGTCATTCAGATCCCTCCACAGGTGAGCCGTTGGTCCCGTTCTATACACAACTTACGCCGATTCACACCTCACATCCAACACCTTCGAGTAGCGAACCTGCAAACACTACCACTCCTTCTACTAATGCTAGCAGAGGTGGTCGGAAACGAAAAGCATCAGGGTCAGCGGGTTCAGGAAATGGCAAGGTAGTCCATGTGAAACAAGAGCCAGGGTTTGCTCCTGACATTTCATCTTCGGACTCGAACTGCTCGAACAACAACGCTGGCAGTTCAAATAATGGAACGAGTATGTCAGTTGATGACGATTATGGCTTCGACTTTTCTGGAGATCCATCCATGTTTTTGGACTCAAACTACCAGTGCATAAAGTTTCAGCCGTTTCAGGAAAATACATGGCACACTTTATTCGACGAGGCATTTAAAGAGCTGTAAGGAGCCATTCGTTATTAATTACTTATTTAATTACATAGGTTGTATTAATTACATAGATTAAATGAATTTAACCCAACTTCGTTTTTTCGTAGAACCTCTGTGTACTACAAAGTTGATGCAGACAAAGGCTTCAACTTTTCAAACTCTGACGATGCGTTTGTCTGCCAGAAGAAGAATCATTTTCAAATTACATGTCATACAAGAGTGCAAGGGGAACCTAAATATGTAAAAGCTGCCGATGGCTACAAGGCAATTGAAAATTTTTATGTTCACTTTTATGGAGTTAAGGTTGAATCCCCCAACCAAGTCATTAAAATTGAGCAGTCTCAAAGCGACCGGAGCAAAAAGCCGTTTCATCCAGTTCTGTAAGTATTCCAGAACTAATTTGCATTTAACTTGGTTCAATATTTATATGCTTTCCTTAACTAATTAGAATGGAGCTGACTGGAGATCAAGTTTCGAAAATAACTGTTGGCCGACTTCATTTCAATGAGACAACATCAAATAACATGAGGAAGAAAGGAAAACCAAACCCCGATCAACGATATTTTTATCTAGTAGTGAGTCTGAATGCCCATTGCACCGATGGACAGAGCTATCCAATCATGGCGCACTCATCACAAAGGATAATTGTGAGAGTAAGTGTAAGCAATGCAGGAAATTTCTTTTTCTTTCATATTTCGAATTCAGTAAAACATGAATATCAAATTGCGTGTAGGCATCCAATCCAGGACAATTTGAAAGTGACATGGAGTTGTCATGGCAGAAAGGCCACACGTCGGATTCAATTTATCACGCTGGTCGAGTGGGAATAAATACAGATCGCCCAGAGGAAGCGTTAGTTGTGTATGGTAACTGTAAGATTACAGGTCAAATAACGCATCCCAGTGATCGAAGAGCGAAACGTGATATTACGGAAATGGATACCAAAGAGCAGCTTAAAAACGTGCAACAAATTAAAATAGTAAGGTATAAATACAACCCAGAGTTTGCAAAAATGCTAGGACTTGCTGAGGACGAAGCAATGGACACCGGGGTGATTGCACAAGAGGTTCAAAAAATTCTCCCTGAGGCTGTGAAGGAAACTGGTGATATTGAATTAGCCGATGGCCAGAGGGTTGACAACTTTCTGGTCGTTAACAAGGTAACATTAAATTTTCAAACATATAAATATTCGAACTTGACACGAATTGTGTATCGCTGTTTTCTAGGAGAGGATATTCATGGAAAATATTGGTGCGGTCAAAGAATTGTGTAAGGTCACAGGCAAGCTGGAAACGCGAATAGACCAGCTGGAAAAGATAACACAAATTCATCGCACCGAACCAAGTTCAAGTACAGGTACTTATGCCTTGTAATATTAGTACAAATTACGGGTAATTGCATGTTTTTCTTTTGGCTACAGATTCTCCTGGAAAGAGGCGATCGGTGTCTGAGTCCCGTGTAAGAGGTGTGTCCGAGCTCCTCTGTTCCAACCGATGCGTCCAGCTTCTGATAGTTATCCTTATCTTGATAATGGCGTTTTGGTATGTATTTTGACTCATGTTTGTGCTCGTTTGTGATAAAGTCGCTGACTATTTATATTACAAATTTGCAGTTTGGTTGCAATGGCTACCTTGTACATTTTGGAGTACCACAAGAGATCATCGTTCGAATATTATCACAATTCTCGACACTTGTTCAACAATTCACATTCATTCATTCCACATCCCGAATCTCCACATTTGAATGACGTATTCCCACATCCATCACTACGAGATGATCCAACGCAATACATGTCCAGCAACCAATTCCACTCGTCTTCTCAGTCATATCAATCGCAACCAACGAAACCGTCGAAAATTTCAAATAAGTTGGGGACGCAGAACATTGCTAAAACTGTGTTTTACTCGCAGCCTAAACCGGTAGCCAAGCCGCTTGTATTAGGTCGACCTGAGCGTTGCCATGAGACACCTCATCTTACAAAGTCAATGTGCAATGTATGGCCTATTTAGAGTCACGTTTCAAATTTAAAGAGTTTGAATGACTTCATATGTTAATATAATTTGTGCACTTTTATTACAGACATACTGCTGTTCTGGAACTAACCTGGAAGAGGTTCCCTTAGATTATTCGGACATTGAAAGAATAAATCATGTTTCTCTTTCCGGAACGTTTTTTTCACAGCAGAATCATCCGCAAACTGTTGTCACAGAACCTAGTAGAAGTAACAATAGCAATGTGGACGCAGTTTCGGCGTCACCCGTGAGCTTCTATTTAATATTTATTGTGATTCATTATGATAAATTAGGGCAGAAACTTAAATTATAATTTGGATAAACTCTTAGGCGAACAATGCCGTGAATCGAAACGGATTAGAATTTAAGAAGCGTCGTAGACGTCAAATTCACAAGGACTGTAAGTTTCCAGTTATTAGGTTCAATTTGAAAAATGAGGGATTTATTAACAACTGTTTGAATGATGTTCTAGCACCGAAACTTATTACTGTGCCATCAATACTTATTGTCTCCGAGAGCATTAACAAAACTTTGGATTCATCCTATTGTATGGCAAATTCTGAGGGATATCATGACTGCGTCTCAGCGGAAAATAGATATTTCTCTGGCGTAAATCTCACTTATCATGTTCCTTTTAGCAAGTACTGGGAGGAAGTTGATCTCTCTGTTGTATTCAAGTAAGTTAATGCTTGTCATTTTGCGTAGTATGCATTTGCCTCATTTATCACAATGGTTTTTTGGTCTCCATTTCCAGCTTCTCCTCTAAATTTGATATTTCCAAGCCTCAGACCTGCGTTGCATACTCACAGCCGGATTGCAAGATGGGTAAAGCTGTCACCAGTAGTGACTCCGGTCAGCCGAACACAAGGACCTCTAAAGTATCCGAAAGCACCGGGAGTAATACATTCTCCCTTTCTCTTCATGTGGGTACTACCCCTTACTCCAGATTTAACATCCGATTTTCTCCAAACTTGGAGGATTACGAGGTAGCTAACTCTACAAAACTACTATGATGCTCTGTTTTTCTTTTCACTTAAAAAGTATTTGTAAAATTTTCAGGGCTTGTGTCAACTCAATGCAACAACAGCTAGATTCTTTGAGTTCAACTTTCACTTCTATAGGGTTTGTGACGAATAACGATAGAATTATTGTCAGTGCTGACAGAAGAGCAAACTCTGCGACAATTATAATTTCTCACGGTGTTACGGAACCCATGCAAGCGTACTTCTGAAAAATTATGAAGCGTTGTAAAATTTTTAGCAGTGATAAAGTTGTCACGGATATAGTTTGTGCTCATGATATTTAGCCAAGGCAATGCTGTATTTATTTTAAGGACATTTTTAGTCATGTACTCTATTAATTCGTACGTCAATACAGCTTTAGCTTGTAAATACTAACATTATATTTTAGTCAGAAAGTATTGTAAAAAAATCGACTTGTCATTTCAAACATACGTAAGTAAAAAAAATCTAAGTAAATAAGTTGTATTGTCACAAGCAATAGTTTTTAAGATACCTCGAAAAACGTTTAAAGTAAATCAAAAGGAATACTAATATCTGTATCTAGTATTGTGCCCGAAATCTGTAGAGCCGTCCACTTTTACCGTCCTTCATATGGTAACAAGAACACAACCTTCATTCCAAGCAAGTCTGAAAGTATGCGTATTACCATAATCCTGAAGTTTTTAATTAAGAAATTCCGGAAGTAGGGTTAAATTTCCACTGTCTGTTTTTAAATAAAACGTTTTAATATACGTACGTAACAAATAATATTATGACTTGCATCTGTGTAAATCATGATATAAAGCCATAAACGAATAGAATCTCAACTGTGACTTAATATTTAGCTTATTATAAAGTTAGGTAAAACAGATATATTAAATAGATTCAATTTTCTTATTAATTTTTTACTCGATTTTATGTTGCCTTTTATCATTTTTACTGCGTTAGATTGTATTGTATTCATTACATAGATATTGTTATATACCAAATATTCACGAACGTTATTTGTGTTATGCATTCGCCGAAATTCTGTTTCCTCTTCCAGGTGTTCTAAGAATATGTACATTAAGTTAGTGGGAGTAAAAGTATTAAATATTCAGTCCCATGCGGCTAGGTTTTCGATGAGTCTGAGCATGACTATGAAAAGCGATTCTTCGTGTTGATGTTTTATTCAAGCAGTTTCTAATCCTGATCTACTAACCTTAACTAAACTGATGCAAAAACGTCGACTTTTCCTCGACTTGGTTTTATGAACGACTTCGTAAGATTTCAACGAATTGATGCGTCATTTCAGTAAGTTAGTGACGCAAGAAGGATGGAAAAAAGCGCTCTAGCCTGTCTGTTACGATAAACCAGTGGAATGTGTTATGTTTAAAAATAAAATATTAATATTGTCATTGTCTCTGCGTTTCTTCGTAATGAGGATATGTAAACGCATGTGAATAATAACTCGAACTACGCAAATACAAATATGTAAGTGTTTAACTCAATAGTTCAACGTATTATGTGATTTATCCTTAGTTTAGCTTTCATAGCAACCGTACAAAATATTTACGCATATAAAGGCTTTATACAAAACAGGCTATCACAATAAGATGAAAGTTCAGCGTTCATTACACTTCCAGATGGAAGAAGTTCACCAAAGTTGGTAATGACCGATAGCAGGAGTAGAAAAGGTGTGCATGCAAACTAAGTATGAAAGTCTTTGCGTCTATTTATTCGCGATCTGTTACAGAATTTTATCGAGAGGATATGGAAAGTTGTACTAGAAATGTATTTTGTATTGGGTGCGTAAAAAAGCTTTAGTCACCACATCTTATTCCCTTAATGAAGATGAGTACGAGTTTGCCGAGAAAGGTAGAAGAGAGAAAACCGATAAAGTATAGCTAAATTTCTATGATATTAAAAATCAAAAATCTTAATGTATATGTTGATGATTGTGTACAGTAGGAATTACGAATTACTTGATTGCAAAGTTTTATTAGGCGTGATTTGTTGAAATAAAAAAAATACGAGCAAAATAAAATATTTACGCTATAAAAACCATCGTTCATTTTTCACTTTCTAATGCACAAGAAAATCAGGTGTGAGGGAAGCTATATACCACAATATTGATTTGTGCTTGCAATGCACAGAAATGTGCAAGCATGTTTTTGTTTTAATGCAAGGCAGCCAATAAACTGCAAACTGCACAGGAAATTTGCGTTAATGTTGAAGTGGCATTGATGAGGTGTTTACAATTTCTGAAATCCTATTTGGCCTTCTAGCTAACTTTCTCCTATAATAGCACACGTTGGTGCGACTACCTCGGTACACGGAGTAGTTTAGAATTGAATGATTACTTTTCACACAACGCATTCATGACTTAGTATTCCAAGCTTTAACATTTACAAGCATGATTCGTATTCATTTTTTTCTCGATATTATCATACCTCTGTAATATCTATTTTGTTTTTGTGTTCTTTTCGTTTACATGAAAGAAATTTTTTAAAAAGTTCTTTAAAAGAAGTTATTCAAATCAAGGTCATGTTATCCCTACTCAATTCTTAAGGAATATTTTATGATCATCTAACGAAGATTTCCCTAAATATTTCAATGCATGGACTTGATATTTTCAATAATATTTGTGTACTTATTCGTTTAAATATAGAGGGAACGTATATGCTGATAGTTAATGCTAAGGGCACCTAAATAAGCCCGTCGACATTTGCCTGTTTAAGTTCTCCAAATCTGTAATCTAACAAGAAATGAAACTTGATTTTTTCTATTTCATTTGGGATTGACGGAGTCGTTAGACATGTGATACCTTTTAGGATTATCCGGATCATGCAAATATGAGTATTTTTCCAATTCCTTACTCTCTGAAAATCCCACATCTTCACATATTCGTTCGACAACCTATCTTCGGCTTTGGAATATAATATGTGTGTCATAAATGGGACCAATGAGTCCGTAGTGCACAATTAATCCTACCTCAACATAAAATTTTAAACGAGGTACTATTGACTATAACACTTTGGTATTGTTAAAGCATAAGAATTTTACGTTGACACTTAATACATAAGGAAATCATCTGCCGAAACCGAACAATCGAAATAGAAAAGTAGGGAAAGAGTAGCGTCGTATTCGTTACTGGTATCGCCATCATGGCATGATCGAACTTATTTCAAGATAAACCCCTCTGCTATCGATAAAAGCATCGACACTATTGACTATTGACAATTTGATTCCCACCTGAAAGGTTCTTTCCTGTCAAAGAGGCCCACGGAGGACTTTGTCTCCATTTTGGCTAAAAATCATTGGGGTCGTATTTAGGAATTCTGCTGAAAATTTGTGAAATCTAAAATCGAAAGGTATGAAATATATAAGTTTGTACATACGTCTCTGTTTGGGGTCAAAGAGCACATTTTAAAACCCAAGTGCGTGAACGAAAAATAACGAAGGAAAAACCTTAAAAATTGTCGATCCCCAGCAGAAGTATGCATACAACATGGGAATGCTTTGGAGGAACGGTGAACTAATATTGTTTGCCTTGTTAAGAAGGTTTTTACAAATAATTCAACGTAAATGAGTAGAAATTATTTGTTTAAATTTTCAAAAAAGCCTAGAAACCAGAAAGTCACCCAGATTTTCCCCAAACCCTTCATATATGGCTGTCATTCGTGGTTTCGTAGAAACTTAACATTTTCGCGAGCGGGTTTTAGATACATTGGTTCATTATCCTGGGATAACAAACGAAAAAGTATTCAATTTTTATTGTAATTTGTAATTATTAACCTATGTACATTCATGACAGGTAGACCGTTTCGATGGAAGTCTACAGTTTTATATCGTTACAATGAGCAGTTGCTGATGCCACATATTTTCATCGCAGTGGTTTTGATATTAATGTATCGATCCCATTAATTTCATTTTACATTTTTCCAAAGTTCCTACTTTCAAGTAATTTCCATCGATAGCTTTTTCTCATCAACTAAACTTAGCATGCCCACGTCACATAAAATTCTTTTAGGAAAACGTCAATGGTTGAGCAAAGCACATATCCTTGCTTACGGTCAATTTCCTCGTACACTAGCTGCAATTTCGTACACTCATAAATATCAGGCCAAAATGCTACAACAAATCTGGTATGTTTGATGGTTTATATACGCTTACTAAGCTCATAGGTTGTTATTGGACTGATGTGCATACTGTCGGGATGGAAAGTCGAAGACAACGAAGAATGTTCCGAGTATGTCTATGGAGGAGTATTACTCTCACCGGGTTCTTTCATTTCTCGCTTCCGAGTCCGTAGCTCTTAGCTAATACTGCGTGGATTTTTTCGGTTCCATGCATGGGAATACGAGATGACGAATGTACGTTTTAGTCTACGTGGAAAGCTTCACTATGCGGTAAAGTACGCAAAAATAAGCATTAGTTGGAGTCTAGTCATACCTACCTATGACAAACTACTGGAATAATGGTTTCCTTTCCTTCATTCCGTCTTAGACGGTGCGTGAGAGTGCAACCAGAAGCAATTTGAATTGTAAGTCAATCTTAAGCAGAGGTGCAACGAAGAATTCACTTAGACAACATTCATTAATTTCTACGGTATGGATTTAAAAGTTCATATACAGCATGTTATTTTAATTCTGATATTTAATTTCATTAGTTTGAATTCATCCCATGCATGTCAAACAAGGAAGTTTCAGACGTTGAATGACGAATGTAGTATAACGTCGTATTTTTAGTGGCGTTGATATTGGTACTAAATAACGTGCGAAATGTGAGTTTTAAAGTGCCTAGTTTTGCTATACATCTAGTTACCCTTTTAGCATTAGCGACGTTGTAATACAAGCTAAGAAGCCTTTTGAAAAGTACACAGTTAAAATGGGATGCGGTAAAGGATATTATTATTAAGGTTTGTGGAAACGCTTACGTCATATAGCGTGGCAGCTGCATTTGGCTTGCAAAAAGGCATCCGTTATGTCTTTCGTGTCCATGGACCAATGAAATGAGCTCCATTAACATGCGAACTCGGCAAAGAGTTGCGGTTTCAATGTTGTCTTGCCAAATTTACTCATCTTGCAAAAACTATGCTTATCGTTTAAGTATCGGGCGAAGCATAACGCAAGATTCTTTCCTCGGTATGATATCTAGCTGTATATTTTATCTTGCACTTGAAACCCCACCAGGAAGCGAAGTATTTTAATAGAGCGTTAAAACAATTTTCTTCCACCTTGATTCCACAACCTCTATAAAAATAACATAATGCCATAGTATGCGAGCACTGTATTTGTGACTCCTAACAGAAGGATAACAATTAGTATGAACAATTTTGCAATTGCATTTACTTAGCAAAACGTCCTCATTATAGAGCGATGGCTTCAAATCGTACTTCTTTTGTAGACTCTAGCTCAAATAGTGCTAAAATTTTCCTTGCGGATTAAGAGAGACATGTTAAGACTCAGTCAGCAATAAGCTTAGTTTAGGTGAAAGTTCAACGTGGAAAGGATGTCTAAAGGGTGAAGCCTATAAATTGGAGGAACCTCTGACTTGAATCAGTAGCATTGTCAGTGAAACGAACGCATGTATGATCTTCTTGATCATTAATAGACCAGTAATGGCGGTTGTAACAGTTTACTGCTATTTTTAAGAATACAAAAGCACTAAGTAAAACCATTAGGCAGGCTGGTATGTCCTTGAGCATGATGTGTCTCGAGGATTTACAACTTATGACTCGTGCGTAGATCCATCTCAGTGACTCAAAACAAATACAAGCGGGGTGCCGAAAGAATTACTTCCAGTAGCACAGACAGACAACGACTCAGACTAGCAATATACGTGGAAGTTAATACGATTATTGAGTCAAGTGAGTCACAGCGTTCCATATTGAAATTTTCTTCAATGGAAAATAAATGTTTCGCATAAAAATCAAGCATCAATAGCTTACTCATAATATTCAAAGTATTCCATATTCATTGATAAACATACCAGCTGGACCGAAAATGAGATAAGCGTTGGCCTGTGAGTATCATATTGGCTACTTGTAATGGCAAGGGAATTGCAAACGGCGTAGTTTGTCTACCAATTTTGTATAAAGAGTTGAGAAAAAAACGTTGCATGCAAGCCACATGATTGAAGTGCATAAAAACTTTCGAAAAATATAGCCCACTCCAAATAAGTTACCTATAAGCTATCAATAATACTCCTTCGCAAACGTGATGTGCTCGACATACATGACGTCTGACGTGCTTTACATTTACAAATGGATTTTTCATCTCCGAAAACCTATTATCCTGGTTTTACCTCTAATAATTTCTATGCAGAAAAAACCAATACATTCCACTAGTCCCGCATGATAACACAAAAGTATTTTCATGTTTTGATTTCTTCACATGTGCATGCTTGATTGCCAAGGTTATCTTTAGTTTTCTTCACTAACGTGCTCCTGTCGCAGTTCTAATAATATATAAATAAATATAAAAAATAGTGTAGTTGACTTCAGGCTCAGTCTGGGTAAGGTTTGTGTTTATATAAATGTCATGTCGAAAATAAAATTCTCGTATTTGTATACTCTTTTAATAACATCGCGACAAAATCTTGGAAAATGTGAGTAGCTAATCACCAACTTCCTTTTTTTGCACCCAAGGAAAACCTAGGAAGACAATCGCTGTATACCAAACATGCGTGAAGGATTTCATGTTTGAAAAACTCCAAACTCCAATCTTCGTTTCTATATAATAGTCAACTATCAAGAGGGGAAATACATACAGAGAGACATTTTTGTGACTAAGTCGTGAACTTTTAGTGCGATTACAGATTAGCTTGGTGTTATTTCTTCTTGAATTTTTGTTTTAACATTTTAACTTAAGCTCTACAACGTTGTCCAATGAGGAAAGAATTTCATGGTGACTACTAGTGGATGTTTCCGTCTCGTACCTTTAAATAAGTGATTGAACATAATTTTGGGCATTTCTCTCTGCTCTCACATCTTTGCCCTTGGTCACTGTTTGAAGCGATTTCTGCATTTCTCCGATACACCAGAAGAACACTCTCACTCCCAGCGAGATACCTTTATTACGTTCCACACACGAAGAGTGATATCGATTATTTTTTTACTCGCCGATAGCCCAGTACTGTCAGGCGACTCTTCAAAAAAACCATTTTCGTCCACTACAATTAAGGTATGTCTAGATACTTGAGCCAAAAACAGGTTCAATTTACTTTAAACAATACTTTTATTGCATAATTTTGCTACTTTCTGCGTAAAAATAGGAGGCTGTGTATGTTTTGCGAGCTTTCGCAGATAAAGTTTCGTATCACTTATGTCATTCTTGTATGTTATTTCGTGAAACCGGCAAGCTGCTTGTTTTCCAATGCACAATTTCAGAACCTGAGTGGTCCACCCTGCAAATCTCCGCGTAGTTATAGTTACAAAATTTTGCAATTACATTTTATTACCAGTCGAATTAGTTTGAAAAAGTGGCATTCCATCACAACTTTAACGTCCCTTGCATCATTATTAATCGAAGGAAGTTTTTTCCGCATCGAAGATGAGTTGACGTGCTAATTGGCGTAAAGTAATAATAGGGAAAGATTATTAGCCTTATGTATAATCTACAAACTTACGTACTCACTAGACATGTTAACGACGCTTTATGAGGTATGATTAGATATTTCTATAGTTCATTGGTTGCCAAACATGGAACCTTTCCTACAAACGACACAAGCAATTATTAAAAGCTAACATTTGTTGGGCTCTACACTAATTTTTGCGAAAAGCAATTCAATGTAAACCATCAATTATACTAGGTCGTTTCATGGTATCAAATAACAAAAATGTAATTTATGACGACGAAAAGAAGGGAATATGAAACACTTTAGACAGCGTCAGGTCGATATACTTGACAATAGGTAGCCATTTTAACTGGAAGGAAGAAACTTAAACTTTACTCACGATTGACACAATCACAATATCCAATTTATTGCTAGTGTTTAAAATTTCAAGTGTCTGGTTTTATATTTCTCATATAAATCACCACCACACACTTACAGCTTTAAAAAAAGTATGATCCCAAAGTTGAAAGTATTATCTATCTGTTGAACATCGTTTGGAAGAAAAGTATGATGTTCCGAGGTGTTAAATGAAGTACCACGTTAACTTCACAAGTAGCAGGCATGTATTTTTTTTTATTCTATTATTTTTAGTGAGGAAGAGGTGTGCAAGAGATTATATTTGCGTATGAATATGAAGTAGAGTCAACCGACTTTTGTCCGTACGCTTAGCTTTGTACTTTTGGTTGTAGACAGTGAACAAACGTACTGCATATTGTCGGTATAGTAAAGTAGTAAAGTTGTACGATTCTATACATCTCTTCATAATAGCTGTGGAACATTTTGTCGCTTACATATTTTCTCGATATCTTGTCTGTTTGCATCCTCTAGAGAATGAGATCGACCCGTCAGAAGTTAAAGTTGTTACGAGGCATCAGTCGTGCCAATACCAACGGAGGGAACACTCTTACTTCACGGAAGTCCAGTAACGGAAACAGTTTCAGCGGTTGCAGTCAAGCAAGTGGTGCTTCATCCAATGCTAATGGCAACGTAATTCATGACCAAAAACCCCATAAGCATCAAAGTCACGCGTTAACCCAACATAACAGCCAGTTTCATAGCAACACAGTTAATACTACTGTTAATGGTCCTAGTGTTAGTGGTTCTCGACATCAAAGATACAGCAACTCGAAGCACCACGGTTCTGTAACCAATTCTCGGTCAGGATCTGTCTGTCCCCAATCGGCTGCGTCATTTTCTACAGAGTCAACCTTGAAATTAGATCCGGACCATCAGCAAATTGCGCCAGAGAACTCGGTAGTTTTAGAGAGTAGCCTAACTGTTAGCGGCGGGAATGCTGGTAGTGAAGATAGTCATCCACAAACCAAACCGACTGTTTTATCGATCGTTGGAATAGGCTATCCACAGCGCCAGTGGACTCAGTTTTTGGCCACAAACATGGACTGCACCGGGCTAAACTCGGATATTCGCCAAAAGGCATTTGGAATTTGCAGGGATTATCTTCATGGAGCTTGGAAACAAATAGATTCCAAAGACTTGATCATCAAAAGAGTCAGGTGAGTTTTGAATTCTCTAGTCATTATCTATATGGAGTATCTAAAGCAAGCCTATGCTGTTTCGATATGTAATTGGCAAAAAATATGTTTCATGATCACCGGACATTATTGTCCATGCATAATCCTAGCACTGAATTCAATATAAACCGCTAAGTCGTTTCATCAGTTCAGTCAGTAAGTGCATATCATCTCTGGCCGTGAAATTTCTTGATTATATTTTGGGAACAAAATTTATCGACCGTGACGATAATGCACGGTTTTACTACGATTCCCAACCTCGGTTCATTTCAATTTGCAAAAATGCCACAATCGTAGCTATGCGTTAAAATGGCTGGATTTTGATGGATGTTTTATTTCTGTCAACTGTGCTAATCACATGTATCATACTTTGCATATTTTGCATTGTTCGACTGCAATATAGACATTTGATAATACATGTACTTAAAAATGTCATTCTCGTTTTGAATCTGAGATAAGCTCTTATCAAGTTATTGCTTTGCTATAAAATCCCGACCAGAAAAAAAATTTCCATCGTGCAAAACGTGATTTTGAAAGCGTTCATTCAAAAAATCATTCGTTGGTCACATTGCTTCAATACTCTAAACCTTGCCGTAAAGATATATAGGTATATAACCTTTTGAGGAAAAATGGCCAACTACAGGAAAGCGTCGCACATTAGCTTTCAGAGAATCACGTCATTCATTTTGTTACCACAAAAACTCTTCTGTACCAATGACATTTCTATCAGGATTTAACTATTAGTTGTGTTATTGGCAGAGACAAAAACAAACGACAGTAACTTTCCAGTTGCAGATGCATTTGCTAGGTAATTAATTACAATACAGCATGTTAGAATGCGCATGAGTTTACCTGTAGATGAGTTCACAATTTCACCTTTATAGCTCAAGATTCTAAACAGAAGAATAAATTAGGTTTTTTAATCAGATTAAGATAGAAGGTCGTTTTGCAAAAAATATGACTACATATATTATGACTCTATATATTGATCTCTCGTACTCACAGGCAATTTTCCCCAGCTAAATAGAGGCGTTTAGCGTTAATAGTACCCGCGAATTCGTTATAAATAATCGTAAGCATAGTTACGACTTACAGTTTCCCCTTATCCCTGTGTTTTTCTTCTAAACAGATTTTAATGAATGAATTCTATTCCATACGCTTAAAATGTTTGGCGATGAAAAGCTGCCATGAAACTTATCCATTCTAAATTCCAGTACTAAGTCCACAGCATTACCGAAAATAACGTTCCGCCATGAATATAGTCTCCACTCACTTTGTCAATATGCTCAGTTGTTATTAAGTAGCGAAAGCTGCTTTATAAAATCGTCGAAGCGGTCCGGTCCGCTCGCCTGTTATCGCGACATCTCAGACACGTAACCGTACGGAATTGCGATTTGGGATTCTGATTCGTTTTGTTAAGGGTACACGTTTATCCTCCAGTTTTCGAAACTCCATCTTGTATTTCTAATATTTGTATAAGTTGCATGTACCTGCTACTTGTATTTTTCTACCACATACATTTTCCTCATACATTCATTTTCCTGTTCTCTACAAAATGTGTTCTTATTCGCTGTTTTGCAAGTCACTACAACCTTATTGGTTTTTGCAGTCTTTTTTTAACCGCTGTCGACAGTTTATAAAAATCCAAAGTGAAGAGCATCTATGGGTGAAAGACTCCGCATGTCTGTTTATGCAGTCAAAATTAGGTTGATAGTTTAACATGACAGGTCGAGCTCCAATTTTCTAAGATTCGTGGCGTTAGGCAAATTCGTTTAGTTTACCTGAACATTTGTAGAATATTGTTTTAAACTTATTGGGCAGAAGAAAAGCTGCTCTTAAAAAAAACCAGTTCATCTTTAAATAAGTAGAATTAGAATTACATTACAGATGAACTCGATGAAGATTAGCGGTAGTGCCCGATGGGAGATGGTCAGACATGCATCCTAAACAACTTAGTTTAAAATATTAAATGAAGTCGAAGAACATTTTTTCTTAAAATATATTCGAATTTTATCCTTGTGCTCATTTTAAGAGATCGAGAAAAGGAAAATTACTGTATCAACCCTCCAACAGGAGTAGACCTTCAAACTTGATTTAATTTGAGTGACAAGTTAGTTATTATCACACAGGAAATATTTTTTTAGCGGTTGTAGTATTTTGCATAGTTTATACTCCCATTTTTTGCAATAGGACAGAATGCTAGAATGCATTACCACTAAAACCAGCGCGGTAGTACACACTCGAAAAGTAGCGAAAGCCTTGAGCAGCAGTACAATAGTACAACACGAAGCACTAC